>CAHIKZ030000273.1:510000-575000 GCA_903632075.3 Acanthosepion pharaonis
GTATTAGGATTAAATATTTTACTAAGTGGGTTAGTTTCCGGGTTAAGGAAATGTTTCTTGATGAGGTTTAGAAACATACGTCCTAATTTAGATTTAACCATTATATTGATAGGGGGAGTGAACCAGATGATCTTTCTAGATCTTCTTTTCTTATTATGGTTGTAATCGACAGGGTTTTTATATTGAATAGTGACATCTTTGTATCCACTATTTTTAAGTGCAGAATTGTAAAAATCACTATGTTTATTAAAAACATCCTTGTTAGAGGAGTTAGTGCTAATTCTTAATCCAATGGAAGAAGGTATATGTTTGATAACTGAAGGGGGATGGTTGGAATTTGGATGTACGTATATCGGGTTGGAATTAACCTTCACATATGGTTGGAAAGAGTTGCTAGCAAGGTTTAGGGTGACGTCTCGAAAATCCACTTGTTTAACATTAGTAGTGACTATTGTCCTAAGACCTAAATCCTTAAATACCCTATGTATCATTTTCCTAATACGGTCGAGTGGAGTTTTTAACAACTAATAACCCATCATCTCTATACAATCCTACACTATTGGAATCTAGACAATCAAAGGCACTTAAATTATACAAAAGAAATAATCCAACCAGGTCAGAAGCTTCCGCAGAATCAAGAGAACCCATCGAAATGTCAAAATTGTTGTTGCAAGACTTTTTGGTCCACTGTTCTTCCTTGTAGATTAGAACAGAATTTCGGGCATTTCATGATGATGTCCATTTCACTCTCAGAAATATCAGAGTATTCCCGGTGAAATCCAAGGCCAACGTGAAAAGATTTAAATAGAGGGATAATCGATAATATCGAACTGTATAAAAGTACAGTTGCCCTTATATCGGATGTTATTAAACCATTTGATAACATCAGCTGTGTTGACCCACTGTAGTAGTCCAAGGGTGTTTTTTATGGAGTGGTTGGTTCTTTCCAATATGGTCTTACTAATTCTACCGATTTCTGGTCTAGTAGGGTTTATAAGCCTAGTAGATGGCTTAGTTTTGAATTCGGGTTTATGGTCTTTTAACAAGACATAGGCCTCCTTAGTTTGTAGTTTACCGACCCGATCACTAATCAATAGCTTATCAGTAATTGATTTACTGATACTGTTAATGCTATCTACTTGGTTGAAGTTATTTGTATCAATTGTTTTCTAGTTTCTGCTTAGACTATCCCTAACTAATGTATCATAATCCTTAGGAGATAACTTATAAAAGTTATCCGTTTTATCAGATTTAACATATATATCAGCAGATTTATTAATGTCCTTGGTGATACTATCAAGATTTTTTTGAAAGGCATTTTTGTATTTATAGAAGGTTAATCCCTTGACGATATCCAATAGTTCATTTTCAAAAGCAGATAATTGCTTAATAATTGGTGCAGTTTTTAGGCTTTTAAAACCATAAATTTCGCGTTCACACAATGGTTTCTTGTTTAGAAGAATATATATATATAGTCATTACTTGAGTTTCATGCTCCCATGGTCTTCATATGACTAGGATATGTTCTGATCATCTTAAAATCACATGAGCATGAAACTCAGGCTGTAACGATTCAAGCTGTCCTTTGATAGGAGTTAACTTTGTGAAGCGTTTTTTTGGTCTGTCTAGGTAATCTAGGCATTGGCCACTTTTCTTTACTGTGTACATAGGTGTTTCCTTTAGGTCATTTTTTTTCTTTTTTCTTCCCTTTGAGATTTTTTTTTTATTTAGGCTGTTAGGTCTTTTGGCAAATTGTCTGTTGGTTGCACCAATATAATTGGTTTTTCTTAAATACTATGCATATATATATATATATATATATATATATATAATGAATTCGGAATCTGACAAAATGATGAGATAAAGAACAAGTACAAAATGTTTGTCAGTCTAATTATTTTATTAAAGCCTCATCAGAGAATGATATATGGAGAAAAAAAAAAGAATTTTTTCTCTCTATATCGCATTCTCTGATGAAGCTTTAATAAAAATGAAACATGTTAGATTGATAAATGTTTCCTATTTGTTCTTTATCCTGTATGTATGTGAGTGTTATATGCACAAATATGATTAGAGGGGTACTCAACATTTTTCAGCCAGATCTACTTTCCACTATCTGACTACACATGCATACACACTTATATATAAATACACATATGCACATGCTTAAATTGTGTCACAATTGGCAGTTTTATTTGAAAAGGATAACTATTCATTTTAAAACATTGATTATGCATACTGTAAAATACTTTGGTGCTACACAAGTATCATTATTTTCTCATACATTATGCTTTTAAACTAATTTCATTTAATATAAGGAATTATAATGAATAGAAATTTTGTTTTAATCTGAGATAATAAAAATCTCATTTTTATGATTTTGAACTGTTAGAATAATTCATACAAACTATTGTATCAAATAATTTTGAAAATTGCCATTTTCTAAATGTATAGTTATGCAAACGAGATATTAATTATTAGCATTTATTTTTTAAATTTTTTAAATGGGATATTTTGTTCTCTCATGAGTTTTGAATAGATTTAAAATAGATTAATATCTGTTTTTTTTATATTTATATTTGATGTGCATATTTCACTTGATTTATTGATTCATTTTACCTTTATATTCATTCCTATCAGATGTATGTTCAGGATGTAGCTTTGCCTTCTAGCAGAAACAGAAATAAGAAAAGGACTGATATGGCACCGGATTATTCCAGTAATAGTTCAATGAAGTCTTCTCATTATAATGATAGACCAGGTAGGAATGATGCCGACACAAGCCAAACAGAAGCTGTGGCAGGTGAGCCTAAAATCTTCTCATCAGAAATTGCTATTGTATTGAGCTATTTTTGTTTTATTTCTTTTAATTTTATTTTCAAACTAGAAACATATTTTCATCTGAAGAGAAAAATGGATTGAAATTTTCTTTTTATTATGTAACACTTATTTTTTATTTAATAGTAAAACGTTTTTATGTAAAAATGTTTTTCTTTCAATTAAACATATCTGTCATTAAACTGAACTTTGATACTTGGAGTTTTCACATGTTAACGTGAAATAATAATTTGATTATTGATATTGAATTTACTCATTGTTTTTATCTTCTATCAAAGAACATAAAAATAATTAATTTTCTAATGTTAGTAAGCAAATGTTATTTAAAATGTTATATCCATGATAAACTCAAAACTTTTAAAATTTAATTTTAATATATAATTATTAGGAATTATAATTTTGAATTCCAAATAAAAATAAATGCATTCTGTGTTGAACTCAAAAACAGAAAATATGTAAAATAGATAAACTAATGTAAAAAAATATTCAACTACTTTATATTTTTCACTTTGAAAGTTATGACTTTATAATTTTAAGTTTTAATATTTATTTATTTAAACTATTTTAAATTATTTTTATTATCTTTGTGTAAAAAGTGTTTTCATCAAAAGCCTTCTTTAATTTCTTTATGATAGATTCTTATATAATTGGGGGTTATTTTTCATATTTTATATTAATACTACTGCATTTAATGAAGGGACTATACCTTTTTGCATAAAAGTTTTTTATGGTATCTAAATAATGTTTTATAAACAGTTATATGATTTATTTATCATAAAATTGTTTGTATATTTGTATAAATACTTCACATTAGAAAGAACAATATAGGAATATAGAAAAATGAACACATTAATTTTTTTGTTGATATCCATAACAGACATGATTCTGTCAAGTGTTTTAGAAGTTTTACTTTATAAAGAATGTAATTAGCTTAAACAAGCAATGGTGAGATTTTATGAAACTATTGCAATTAGAGATAAACAATAGTGATCTTTTGTCCACCTTCTAATAATAACTTATGCAATCTTTACACAAAAACTGTCTTAACTTATGAACCAATATAGCAAAATTAATTTAACTCCAATGAAGAGAAATCTAATTGATTATATGAACTCAAGTCATATTGGTAATAGATGATAAAATATGTAAAATATTTTTCCAACTGATTTCTTGGTAAAAATTTGATGAACTTTTTTTCATTGCATTTCTTTTTTTAAATATATTGAATGTCTTTACTTTGGTTTATTTTTTATATTCATTTGAGTTGAGGCAATTTGGAAAAGGAAATATTCAATTTTATTTAATTTCTTTTACAATTATTTTTGCTAATTTTTTTTACAAATTTGGTAATTATTATTTTGTATTCACTTTAATTTAGAATTACATATTTTGATAATATGGCTAACATTAGCAAGACATTTATTACTCCATTGCTTGAAAAATGCAAACTTTTAATTTCCTCTTTTAGTGGTTTTGTTTCACTTGAGCTTGACCATAGATTATGAGCTTACTTGTTTTTTTTTTTTTTTTTTTTATATTTCAGATGTATACCCTTCACAATATTGCAATCCCCCTCCTTCGCATATTGAACAACAGACAATAGATATGCGACCTTTGGGACAGACTGTTAGCTACCCAAGTGATACAACAATTGTGGCCAGGGGATTTTATACACCTTACATGAATGAAAACAGCACCCACACAGAAACCAATAGTAGTAGCTCTTCTAACAAACACTTACAATCAAGAAATATATCTATAAGTGGTAGTCAGACTTCTATCAATAGACCACTACCACCTGTGCCTCACTAGTTCTTTCCTGAATGAATAATGGGCATTTAGAAGTTCATAATTGTTTTGCAAAAGCAAGTGGCTTAAATATATTTGATTTTATTTAAATATATTTTACATTAAATTAGTTTTATGTTTGAAAATGTAAACAATGATTACAACATTCTTTCTAAACAAAATCCAAAACATTGGTGTGTGTGTGTGTGTGTGTGTGTGTCTATATCTATATATATATATATATATATATATATATATATATATATAGTCTAATACACTCATTATATCTAATTATATTTAACTAACCAGTGATATGAAGATATATTGCTGTGAGTCAGGTGATAAGTCATTGAACTTTTTATTTAGTTATTCACTATATACATATATATATATATATATATATATATATATATATATATATATATATATATATAACCAAACATTATTATAGTGGATACTTTGAATTTGAAATAGATACTCCATCCACTATAATATAATTTGAAGTAATAAAATTGCTGGATTAAAAATAAATCCATTAATCCTTTTGAAATATGTACACACACACACACACATACACACAGTATTCATTGTAATTTTTATTGTTCAGATTATGAAAACTGCTGAAGAAATTTATTTTTAAATTAAGTAACTGATTTATTTTATTAAATTGAATGAATAACCATTATTATGATAATACTTTGGTGTAATTTAATAATAATTCCTTTAAACTATTAAGACTTATAAATTTGACTACATTAAATATATGATCATTTTAGCCTTTTTATTACACAAATAATTCAGCTCTTTTAGTTTATGTAATCACTTTTGTAATTCATTAATTAAAACTTTATTCAAATTTATTTTATATTATTTACAGATAAGTTTTATTTTAATGTTTTGTAAAATATATCTTCCTGAGAAGATGTAATTAAAAGTGGCAATTACCAAAATTGAGAACAAAAATAACAAAAAATTATTTAAATATTACAATGAGATAAAACCATTTCACTTAAGTTAAATAAAAGTATTGAGATTTTTAACAAAAATTAATATTATCTAACTTGTAAATTTTTAAAAAAGGTGAAAGTAAAAGTTATTGAGAATCATAATCTGTTATTTCATCAAGCAGTGCTAGCCTAAAATAAAAAGGAAAGAAAGAAAGACGTCAACTGTAATGAAAGTGTAATTTGATTTATATATTCCATTTTGGGAGTTTGTTTTTTCCTTTCTTTTTTTTTTTTTTGACAAATTTCAACATTTATTTTTTAGGTATGATTTTATATAATTATCTTTAAAAAGAAAATATTTCATTATATTGGTGAGAATTAAATCATTGTTTTCTCTTCAGTAAGAAGTATTTGTTAGACAGAGCTAGAGTGGCCCGTAGCAGCCATTGTGCAAACAATGCATTAGATAGGACTGCTGGTTTTTATCTGACATGAAATAGTAATCTAAGCATTACAATGTGGGAATATCACAAAAGTCTTCCAACTGATGTAGCTGGAATTTGATATGAGCAAATTTAATGACAAAGGTAAGTTGATTTTCATCTGCTTTTGTTCTCTATTTCTTTTATTGATAGTGAGGATACTAGAAGTAGCATAAAAATGGAAGTAGAACAACATATTGATTGTGGTACAAAAGATGTACAATTTTTGAAATTGTTATTTTTAAGCATGCTCTCTTTTAATGTCATCTATTTAATAGTATACACTGTCTTTATAGATTTCATGAATTGTCTTTATATTTTAATGATTTGTTTAGTAATTATTACTGATTGTTAAAAAGGAATGAGATTTCTAAATCAGAATTGTATTATTATTTTCATAGGTAGGATCAAATTAGAAATTTATTTTAATTTTGACTTCATACTTATAAACAATACATTATTCTTCTCTTCCTGTCTTATTTTGTATTTGTATTGAATATATAAGGGTAATTAAAATTTCCTTTATTGAAATATATTAAAAATTATTTTATGTGCATGCAACTTTTGTAAATTAATATTTTGAATTCATGATTAAACATGACGCAAGTGTAGTTCTATCACTGTTGGCCATTATTTTTATAAATACATAGCTACCAGCTCAACAAAACTTCCTTGCATATATTTTTTATATTTAAAAAAAAAATAGGTTATTAGAATGCACTTTGTCATATGAATTGGTTGTTGTAATATTTTAAGAATCTTGTAAATGATAAAATATTTCTGACATCCTGTTATTGCAATCTTCTGCTTTAAAATTTGAATGCACCAAAGATCTTCACATTCCTTTCTACAATTTCATTGAATTGATTAACAAGTGAATATGTGCTGATTGTGCATTTATTTTGATCATAAAATTATATACTCCAAAGATGAATATGCATTGAAGAAATTATGATGCATTATCATTTTAATTATTTATGAGTTAATTATATATCATTACCCAACATATTTTCTTTTTAATCCAACAAAATTAACTATAAATCTTATATATCGAATTTTTAATAAGAAATATGAAAAACTATATTAAATATATTAAAATAGAATTGCATAAAAAGAAGACATTTTTAAAATATTACTTAATTTGTGTAAGAAATTTGAGTTTAATGGTGATTGTTTAGAGATCCCTCATGATTAATTTATTGATTATTGTTTTAATTTTATTTTCAGGAATTATTTTATAACGACAGAAACTACATGACAATGTCAAAAATAGCATTTACTCTGTTTTCTGTTTTGCACATTTCATTTTGTGCAGACCTTACTTATAATATAGAAGAAGGAAAAAGCCCTGGTACTTATATTGGAAATATTGCTGCTGATTCTCATGTAATGAAAGACATCTCACCTGAAAATAAAAAGTCCATTCACTTCAATCTTCTATTACAAGCTGAGACTGGCAATTCTCCCTTATTCCATATCTCCAAGAAATCAGGAAAGTTGTACACTTCACAGACTTTAGATGCTGAGTCACTTTGTATTTTTAAGAAAGAATGTTTTAAAATGATTGATGTCGCTATTCAGAAGGCAACCACAGTTATTAAATTATTAGAAGTCAAAGTCATCATACAAGATATCAATGATCATCATCCAGAGTTTCCAGAGAAGCACATTAAAATTGACCTTTCTGAGGATTTAAAAAAAGGAACAAAAATTTTAATACCTAATGCTGTAGATCGAGATGTTGGCATGGAAAATTCACAAATTAATTATGAATTAAAAACATATAAGAAGGAACCATTTACTCTATCTGTTTCAAAAAATCTTGATGAAACATCTAAGCTTCAATTAACACTAAATGAAGGACTTGATAGGGAAATTAAAAACTCTTACAACATTCAAGTAGTTGCTAAAGATAGCGGCTCTCCACCAAAACAAAGCCTTTTAGATGTTCATATTTCTGTTATTGATGTCAATGATAATCCACCAATCTTCTCTCAGAATATCTACAATGTTTCTATCCAAAACAAACATGACAAAACAAAACCAGTTATCATTATTTCTGCTACAGATTTAGATTCTGGTAAAAATAGCAAAATCTTGTATCATTATAGCACCAAAACTTTGGACTTTGTAAAAAGAAATATTCCAACTAAATGAAGATAGTGGTGAAATTTTTTGAATAAGAAGCCAGTTTTAGCACAACACTCAACATATGAGTTGTATGTTCAAGCAAAAGATGGAGGTAGCCCATCTCTAAGTTCTATTGCCATAGTCCACATCAGTGTGATCAATCAAGAAAATAATCCACCAAAAATAAAAGTGAACTTTGTCTCAACATCTTTGAACAATACAGTTGAAATTTCTGAGGACATTAAAGTGGGAAGCTTCATTGCTTATGTGAAAGTCAGTGACCAAGATGAAGGACAAAATGGTGAAGTAAAATGTGAAGTGCAGCATGATAAATTTCAACTTCGTAATATGGATAAGCAAAAATATCAAGTAATTGTAAAAAGTACTTTAGATCGAGAAAGAGAAGATCACCATGATATTATCATCATGTGTCAAGATAAAGGATCTCCTCCTCTCCAAAGTAAAAGCAAGTTCTCAGTTCAAGTGACAGATGTTAATGATGTCCAACCCCAATTTGCAAAGCAATCATTTAAATTCTTCATTGATGAAAACCAAAGATCCAAATTTCCAGTTGGAACAATCAATGCCACAGACCCAGACTTAGGACTTGGAGGTAAATTGTCTTTTTCTCTATTGACCACCAATAAACAGTTTGTACCATTCAGAATCACTGAAAATGGATTGATCTCTTCAATTATGTCTTTAGATCATGAGTTTCAAGATACTTATAAATTTCAAGTATTTGTAAAAGATAAAGGAACTCCATCATTGAATAACACAGTGAATGTGATTGTTAAGGTGAGAGATGAAAATGATAATGCTCCATATTTTACATTTCCCAGTGTTAATCCTTATAATATGGATGTAATATATTATCCACATCATACGAAGAACATCACCCAAATCAAGGCATCAGACAGTGATAAACAAGAGAATGCATTTCTCAAATATGAAATAATCAGAGGCAATAGCAAACAAATATTCAACATCAATCAGTACACTGGTTTGTTATCTTCAACTCATGTCCTAAGCCAAAAAGATGCTGGTTCCTATGAACTGGAATTTCTAGTGAAGGACAGTGGTAGCCCAGTTCTATCAGCCAGAACAATTGTATATTTGACCCTGACCATAAGCAACAAGACATCAGAAATGTTAAATGCTGTTAACATAAAGACTGATAATAAGATCCACCTGACTTCAGCAATTATCATTGTATCAGTAGCAGTGACAATAGCTGTGATCATTACAGCTTCAATCTCAGTGTGTATCCTTCGTTGTTGTAATCCTCGAAGAGTACCAGTGACCGAGTCCGGATATGTAACTGGTCAGAGACATTTGATAAGTCCTCCTTACCCAGCCAATCCTTGGTCTGATATTGCTGTTCCCACAACAAATTCAGATATGAGAATTAGTAATCAGCCACCAACACCCCGACTACAATCTCATCCTTATGCAAGTACTCAACAAATGCTATCATCTCCAACACCAAAGAGACAACCAGCCCCAGACTCTATTTCACAGGTAAGTTGTTGTATTGCCTTATAATTTTCATTTTATTTATGTCATTACTGTGTATGAGGCAGGCTCTACAAACTTTTCTTGCCTGTCATACTTCCCAAGGTCAGTATTTTAGTGACAAAACATCAAAAGATTTTTCAGAAAAGAACCGGCAGCTTTTCATATATAAGAGATTGAGAAAATGAACTCTTTGTTTAGTTGAACGGTATTTTAAATTTCATTGAACAACATATTTATCATCTTTTTACTATATTCTACCATGTTTTAAGCCATTTCATATTTTTGTCATAGAATATTTAATTTTTCTGAGCAATAATTTGCTATAGTTGCCATTGTAATATTCAAGGAATTCATTTTTTTAGTTCTTTTAAAGGAAATCTGTAAAAACCAGAGTAAATGCTAACTTAAAAATGTAATATCTATTTGATAGAACAAATAAGTGAAAATTCTTAAAGTTATAAGAATTTATACCTAATCACGAATCACGCAATGAATTGTCTTGATGGCATATTCCACCTTTTTTCTTAATAGATTTTGGAAACTTTTTATCAATTGCTAACTGAAATGAAAAGTAGTTTTCATCTCATGATAGATGCTTTACCCTCTTGTATCAATTAACTATATGCACAGGCATTACCTTTGATACAGTTAGTAGTGCTAGTTCATTTTGCTTGACCATAGTCTCTTGCATTCCATGTTGTTGTCAAGTATTCACTTTTCATCACTCATCACAATTTGTTTCAAAAACAGAATATTTAAATATGGTCTAGAAAACTTTTGTTTGACTGTGGTGAGCAATTATGTATAAGCAAACTAGTCAGAGTGGCTTCCATCTGGTACAAAGGAAAATAAGTTCCTTACCTCAATACACAACACATAGCAGCAGCATTTTGTTCCTTGCAAGCCAAGACTCTCGCTATGTATTGACAACTGACTAAGGAGCAGTGGTCAGATGTAGAGCAGATTCAACAAGCCCTTATAACCGTATATGCAGTGGATTCATACACTGCATTTGATCAATTTGTGCCATGATGATTTCGCCCTGGGGAATTTCTAGCAGAGTTAAAACAGTTAGCTTTGCTGATTGAGGGCCAATTGCCCGAGCAATGGATGACGTGTGCATTTGTTTCTGGACTGCCATAAGAAGTCAAGCAACTTCTCCGAGCATCATCCAGAATGGACACCATGACTTTGGACCATATTTTAACTCAGGCTTGGGCTGTTATGATTGATAGCAAGGAGCCTGATGAGTTGGTTGCCACATCCACTCAACTATCACATAATGCCGTTACTGCACAAACAGGTGGCATTGTTTGTTTTAAGTGTTTTGGTCCCAACTACATGGCAAAGGCTTGCAGGCAAGGCTACTTTGGTGTAACAGGGTTGAGCACATCTTATCAGAGTGCCAGGGAAGCAGCTCTGGAGAACAAACATCAGTGCCAGTCTTCTCCCTAAGCGAATAAAGAACACGATGCTGCCTATCATTGAGGTCCTAACAGCTGACGGTAAGGCCCTAACATACTGTGGACATAGCAGTATTGCGCTGAACATTAGTCATGCTCAACCCATGTGCATTGATGCCCTAATTGTGGATGGATCTTTTTTGGATTGACACAATCAGAGAACTGAGAGGGGTGCACATAACTTGCTCAGAAGAAGTGCACTTTTTTGAATGAAGCATGCCCCAGTGTGCTGCTATTTTCATCAATCAGCCCGACTTTAGTGCAGAGTTTGGTTGTCATAAAAACGAATGGACAAGCCTTAAAGAATAGGGTGCCAGAATACATAATACCATACTCTGCATGGGGTGAATATGAGATGGAGCTCCAGTCATGGCTGGATAATGGATGGCTGTGGCCATATCCTGAATACAAACTTGGCCCATTTAAGTGTCTGATCCCATTCATGGCAGTTATACAAGAGAGCAAGCAGAAGGTCTGCCCAGTACTGGATTACCGAGAGTTAAATGGCTTTGTGGAACCGTATACTGCTAACTCAGAGGTTTGTGCACAAAAGTTATGGGAATGGCAATGATTGGAGGCGAACATATCTTTATTGGACTTACAAAGAGCATATCTGCAGATACATGTTGACAAGGCACTGTGGCCCTATCAAACTGTAATATTGAAGGGCCGAAGATACTGCCTCACCTGACTGGGTTTCGGTTTAAATGTAGCACCTCTCATAATGAAAGCTGTAGTTGATGCAGTACTATCTCAAGACAAAACCATTATGAATGCCAGATTGTCATATATTGATGACATTTATGTCAATGAGAACTTGATTCCTGTCATACATGTGAGAGAGCACTTGTCCAGTTATGGACTAGTATGCAAGGGGCTGGCAACATTAGAAGACAGAACTAAGGTGTTGGCTTGCAGGTTTGGAGTAATAACGGCACTCTATGATGGAGGTGAGGTGGAGAAATCCCAGATATCCCTATGAAGATTACTCGCCGACGCATGCTCTCCTTATGTGTGAGACTTGTGGTCCACTTTCCCATTTGTGGCTGTCTGTGAGTGTCAACTGCGTTTATGAAGCAACAAGCAAGTGCCCTAACTACAGGATGGGATGATTAAGTTGAGGATGACTCTCTTAATTGCATGCTAACTGATATAATAGCCAGAATACATGAGGCATTGAGGATGCTTCTTGGCTGCGTCCGGCTGAAGATGCTAAGCACATCAATTTGGCTGAGCTAGACGCAACGATAGATTTGGCTCTTTGATGGCAAATGTTGACTTTACATCCCTTTACCAATTCAGCATGTGTCCATCACTGGATTTCAAACACCCTAACTGTTCCTTGAAAATGGCATGAATCTCCCTTCCTCACGTTAGATTATTCCAAAAGTTTATATTCTGTAATGGTGGCTTTTGTACAGCTTAGTGTGATTCAACCAATAGCAAGTTGCATGCTGATTAGTTGGACTATAGGATGCCATTTTCCTGGGTAACTGAGAACAAATGCAAAGAATGTTAATTGGTTAGTTGGCCGTGGTGTTGGTATGATAAAAGAGGGCTGAAGCAGTGAGAAGAGAAGGATTTTTACATTGGTGATCCATGTGGGAACTCAAGAATGGTGGATTGAAAAAGAAGTATTTAGTGTAATATGAGCAATGTCAGAGGAACACAAGCTTATTTATGCTTTTGTTTGACATATTAATTGTCAACCACAAGTTAACTTGTGTTTGGCAATTTTTATTATGACACTGACTATGAATTATCTTTTGCTTGACATTTTCTAATACATTTTCATCCACAGGTGCCAACAACAAGTTTATTTGCATTGATACTTTTTTGAGTTTGAAGCTATAAATCAACTGATAAAATATTTTTATTGCCTAAGTTGGTTTCTAAAATCAGATTTCATAATTGACCTCTGTCAGTTAGCATGTTAAATTATGTGGAAGTCACACATGAAAGTGACTAATTGACAAGATGATGCAAGTTATTTTTAGTGATTAAATTAGATATTTTGAATATGTTGACTATGTCCCTTGTTATATAATATTGATTATTTTTTATTTTGATGTGAGTGCTGTCAACTTCATCTTGTTTATCCAGTTTTCAGCAAAAAATCTCTTGTATGAAACTTTGCAAACTACTTTTAACACATTTAATCATTCACAGCATATTTCCTGTAAATTGACAAACCTTTTTTTTATGTCTGAGTTGAATTTTTTTACCTCTCTTCAGATAAAAAAAAGTATTCTTCTGTGTATCATGTCCCTTCAAGACATGGGTGAATATGGTTCTCCACTTTCTGTCTTTTGTAGCTCTTAGCAAGGTTTGTCTTACTATCCCTACTAATCCCCGTTCTACACAAGCTTTTTAGGTAGATTATTTCCTGCTTGCCTTCAGTATGTCCTATAAGTGTCATATTCTCCAGGCTCTTTTTCCTCAATATGTGTTCAAGAAATTTCTCATCCTGAGTATTCTTTTTGTTTCTATTTTCCTTAAGATGTCTTCATTGCTTATGCACTTCTTCTGTAGAACCACATTTAATTTGCCTTAAGTCTCTCTTTTATCTATGAGGAGATTGTTCAATATTCACTGTCACATAAGAGGCCCAATATTGCATAACAGTTCAGTACTCTTTTCTTCCAAATGAAATTTTCATTTCAGTAGTTTGCTTAGCTTTATGAAGTTATTGTTTGCTATTCCAATGAGTCTTTGGATTTCAGTACAGAATTTTCTATCCTCTGTTAAAACACTTCCTAAATATTTAAATGTTCACACTTGCTTGATTTTGATATCTCCATTTCACAGTCGTCATCTTGAGCTGTTTTTTTTGCTGACAACCACATATTCTATCTTCTTATGATTGATGTTTAGTCCTTTCTTCTAATTTTCCTTTACTACCATCTGTCAGAGTTCCTATAATTCCCTTTTAATGTCTGTTATTAAAATTGTGTCATTTGCATATCTTATGTTGTTAAGATTATTGTCACCAATAATGAATTCTGGTAAAACTTCTAATTCTCTCATGATTATGTCACTGTAGAGGTTGAATAAGTCCAATGAGAAGACACATCCTTATCTTATGTCCCTTTTTATTTTTTTGTATTTACTGAATTCATTTACTATTTGTATGCAATTAGATTGCTCTTAGTATAAGTGTTGGATTATTCTAATAAATCAAGCTCACCTTGCAGTTTAAACAGTTTATTGTGTTGTACCTTATCAAATGCTTTTGCCTAATCTATAAAACATAGCTTCTGTATTTGTATTTCTCTTTCTGTTGGCATTCTGGGCATAAATCTTGCATTCCTTGTTACATTGTTTTTAATGTTCAAGTCTTATTTCCACTGTTATGCACTCTATTCATCAGAATTCAGATGATGAGCTTCATTATGTGGCACATTAAGCTGATCTCTGCTAAACTCTACTGCAGATGCCCACTCAGACACATTTATCTTTCTTCAATACCCACAGAGCCTACATGGGGTGTATACTGCATCTATGCTGAGCAGTCCTTAATTACAGTTTTTAAGAGAGTGCATAATCTGGAGCTTAGAATACAGTAAATATATAGTAAATGTTGCCAGAGTAGATATCTTACATATAAATTTAAATGTAACAAATGGGAAATAAAATTTTTATTAATTTCTTTTGGAATAAATCTGCTATTCTTGATTTTTGGAGTAAATCTGCTATTCTTCATTATTTTTTATTTCATGTGTATAACTCTAAATATTTAGAGAATTTTTTTGTGAAACAATGCCCTTTATTTAAATGAATAGATGAATAAGTTTAAATACTATTATTACTGTTATTTTCTGATTTAATCATAATAATATATTACAATTAGTAATAATGTTGCACAAGTCAAGTTAAAATTCATACATTATCATAATTAATAAAAAAAATTAAATATAAGGATAACACTGTCAATGTTTATGACATTGGTATCCAAATGAGATATGAAGTGGTGTTTGATGTTATCTTGATCTTCAAATATAATATGAATTATTTGAAGTTGGTCAGTTAGATCCAAAATAAGTATACAAGTAAAATTCCTGAGTTAAAATGCTTGACAGTTAACAATCTTTATTTAAACTTCTTATGAAGTCACACTCTGGTTGCCTGTTTTTAACTTTGATAATTAGTTTGTTTCATGTTTCTTAAATAAAAAATATCAAATGAAAAATCATTTGTATAGTAATAAAAAGAAAATATCCAATTAAATATATATGATATTATATTACAAAGAGTAGTTTAGTCCAAAATGTGTTTTATTACTTTCCTCTCTAACAAAAATTTATAAACTTAAATTTGTTATTTAGTTTGGTGTGGCCTGACAACAGATTTGCCTTATTGTGAAATGAAGATTTGTTGGTGAAAGTACGAGAAGAGAAATGGAAAACCTAAGAAATACTAACAAGAAATATTAAACCTTCTTTAACTCATTAGTGCTGACTGCTGTACTTGCTTAAGTGAAAACTGAATTAAAAATTTGTCAAAATATAAAGAATAAGAAACTTCAAATAAATGTTGTTGCTTTATTATTTGTGGAGACTACCACCAATAATTCTGCACTTACTTTTAAGAGTTTAAATAAACATTTTACAATTATATTTTACTATCAAACTTTATTTAAATGAATTTGTTTAAATGAATGCTTTATATATGTCTTAGCTAGACTGAGTTCAGAAATATTGCATATATGAAATAAAGTATACTATATTTTAGTATATATGTACATCATCAATATTTCTGTTAGAAAAATATATGATGATGATGATATATTTTTGTATATTTAAAATTGTTGTACCTCGAAATACTAAACTGATATATTATTGTATATTTAAAATTGTTGTACCTAGAACTACTAAACTGTCCTATATCCTATTATTAATGACTACAAATAAAAATGACTTTGTAAATATTGTGTGATTAAAATAGTCTTTCAACATGTTATTTCTACCAGTTGTATATTCAAGATATATCATTACCATCTGGTATTGATAGAACCAAGAAAGGAATAAATGGGATGCAAGACTATTCCAATAAAAGTTCTGTGAAGTCTTCTCACAGTGGCAATAGACAGTGGCAAGAAGAAACCACAAGACAAGCAGATGATGATGAAATGGGTGAGTCATCAAAAGAGAATTATTTACATTTTTACTGAGGTATCTAAATTGAAAGTAATTCATAATCTAACTAGTGTAAACATGAGGATGAATCAATAAGTACATCAACTGTTACAGTTATTAACTAAATTTTGATCAGAAATTTTTAATTTATAATCTTAAATCTCTGTGACTAATAAAGAAGCATTGGGTTAAGTGCATTGACAAGGAACATTATCTGAAAAATAAATATTTTCTCTGTAAAATGAATGCTTTTTCATCAAGCTAAATACCTACTGATGTACCTATGTAGTTTTATGTTTATTTTAAAACTGAGGTATTAAAACTTTTTAAATTATGATTTCTTTTTAAATTCTAATTTTCTATTTAAATTTCCTAAAAGTATCATCTCTCTACATTTTATTTCATATTTCATTGTTTTTCAGTTCTGTATCCCTCCCAATATTGTAATCCCTCTCCTTCACAAAGTAATCAACAGCAAAATACAGAAATGAGGCCCTTGGGAGAGACTGTCAACTACCCTAGTGACACAACAATTGTGGCCAGGGGTTTTGACACACCCTACATCAATGAAAACATACTTCACAAAAGTCGAAAGCTGTATGCAGGTGCTGACAATTACAGTTCTAGTAGACATTCACAATCAAGCAGTAGCCCTGTTTCTAATAATAGACCATTACCTCCTGTACCCAACTCAAATTAATCTTACGATATTCTATACAAAACCTATCAAATAAATATTACATTAATACAAATGTAAATATTGTCTGAATATCAATATTTTATTGAAATATTACTCATTAGTAACAAATAAAAATGAAAACAAACAGTAAAAATAAATTATTTTCTCAGGTATATTGAAGTGCTTCAATTTAATTTTTGTTTAAAATATTAATTTTTATAATATTTTATATGTAAAATAATTTTGATTCATTATAACAATGAAAACTCGTTTGGATTTTTATGATTTAATTTCTTTTAATAAAATTGCTACAATTTCCATAAGATAATAGAAATTAAAAACTACAAAATATTAACTTTTTCTTTAATTCAAGGTTATTGGATTAAAATTAATTTTAAAAATTGAAAATTTTAATTTTGACAATTTTTATAAGTAACTGATTTTTTTTTTAATGAAAAATGAATTTAAAAACTAGTTAAGTGCTTGAGGATAGATATTTTACAGAGTTTATACTGAAACATCTTAGTTACTATCAAGAAAAGACAGAAGAAAATAGTGGATGATGGAAGAATAGCTTTTGCTGCCTATTGCATTTTGGGAGTTTTATTTATTTATTTTTTTTTTAAATTTGTGTTTATCTTCATATCTACATAAGTTAATTTTATAAATTATTTATTCAATGAGAAAAAATTATTTAAAAAATATTTTAAACAATTATATTAATATTCATCACATTGTGACTTGATATAAAGAAATAGTATAGCAGCCATTGCTCAGGCAACACACTAGGTAGGACTGCTGGTTTATAAGTAAAATAAAAAAAATACTCTAAGAACATTTCAGCAGCTTGGAATATAATCACAATATAAGAATTAACCCCTGGATATCATGTTTATTGATATAATAATCAAGGTAAGTTTATGTTCACAATTTTTATCCTTTGTATTTTTAATCTTTTTATGTGAGCAAAAGTCTAAAGATGAAGCTGAAGGAATAAAAAACAAATTTGTTTCAAATATAAATTTGTATAAAAAAAAAATTGATAAATAATGTCAATATATTAAATATTTATGTCATATGTTTCTTTATAGTAATTCATTCATTCTTGACTGAGTAATAGTAGTATTATAACTATATCATTTTAAAGGAATGTACATCATTTATTTCTTTGTAAAATATATGATTGTTTTAATTACCAGGAGCTTTTTTTTATGTAAAACCCTTATTTATATTGTATTAATCTTTTAGTTTCCAAGTGCTATTATGCAATACAATGTTTGACATTATTATTATTGATATGAATTTACAAAAAAGAAAAAAAACAAATTTTTTAGTTCAGTTTAATATTAGTAAACTTTATATACTTAATGCATTTTTATTTAGCTCTACTTCATTAATAAAGCAATATTGTTTTTATTAAAAGAAATTCTTATAGTTATGCCCATGACTAATAATGTTAGGTTTTATATTTTCTCCATTTTTATTCTAAGCACATAATAAAAATTACTTTTTGAAATTAAAAGTAAATTGTTCCATTACTGAAACCAAATTAATGATTTGAAGATAAATATCATCTGATGTATATATGCATTTACTCTGAAATGATAACAAAACTAATCCATTTGAAATTTCAGGCGAGAATATACTTCAACTGACATCTAATCATTACAAGAATATGATACCTTCATTTCTACTCAAAGAAATGATTCTACAACTATTCCTACATTTATCTATCCTATACAGATGTCTATGTGTGGATCTTACTTACTCTGTGGAAGAAGGAAAAAATCCAGGTACTTATCTTGGAAATATTGCTGTAGACTCATTTATCATGAAAGATACTGCATTTAAAGATCCCAACTTAGTTAATTTCAGCATTTTACATAAAGGGTCTAATGGTGTATCTTCATTGTTTCGTATCTCAAAAGAATCTGGAAAACTTTACACAGCGCAAAATCTAGACGCTGAATCACTTTGTATTTTTAAAAAAGAATGTTTTCTGTTGGTTGATGTTGCTATCAGAAAAGCAACCACAGTTATTAAATTATTAGAAATTAAAATAATAATAAAGGACATCAATGATCATCATCCTGAGTTTCCTGCTAAAAATGTGAACATTCAGTTTTCTGAAAATGACAGTATCGGAACTAAAATATCAATTCCAAATGCTATAGACAAAGATGTTGGACTCATGAATTCTCAAATTACATATCGGCTTAAAACAACTAAAGAACAACCTTTCACTTTATCTGTCATTAAAAGCCTTGATGGAACTTCCAAACTGGCAATAAATCTACAAAGGAAACTTGACCGAGAAATTAAGGATTCTTACATGGTTCAAGTAATTGCCAAAGATGAAGGCTTTCCTCCCAAGCAAAATGTTTTAGATATTCATATTATGGTTACAGATGTGAATGACAATATACCAGTTTTCTCTCAGAATGTATATAATATTTCTATTAATAATAAACCTGATGCTATTTTACCTATTGGAGTTTTATCAGCTACAGATTTAGATATCGGCAAGTATGGTAAAATTTCATATCACTTCAGTGCAAAAACATCTGACATAGCAAAAGAATATTTTAAATTAAATGAAGAAACCGGAGAGATACATGTCAGTAAAAATTTTGACATCAGACAACATTTTACATATGAATTATATGCTGAAGCCAAAGATGGAGGCAGTCCTCCACTAAGTTCTATTGCTATGATTATGGTTAATGTAATCAATGAACAAAATACTGCTCCCACAATAGATATAAATTTTGTGTCCACTTCAACTGGAAATGGAGTTGATATTTCAGAAGATGTTAAAGTTGGTAGCTTTATTGCCTATGTGAAGGTAACTGATCATGATAGTGGACAGAATGGGGAAGTCACATGTGAACTTAAGCATGATAAATTTAATCTCCAAAACATGGGCACTCAAAAATACCAAGTAGTTGTCAAGAAAACATTAGATAGGGAAACAGAAAATTTGTATGGTATAACCATAAACTGTCAAGATAAAGGAGCTCCTCCTCTGAAAAGTGAGAGCAAATTTTCAATTCAAGTTACAGATGTTAATGATGTACATCCTCAGTTTACAAAGCAATCATTTAAATTCTTCATTGATGAAAACCAGAGATCCAAAATTCCTGTTGGCACCATCAATGCCACAGATCCAGACTTGGGACTTGGAGGGAAATTATCATTTTCTCTGCTGACTACCAATAAACAGTTTGTACCATTCAGAATCACTGAAAATGGATTGATCTCTTCAATTATGTCTTTAGATCATGAGTTTCAAGATACTTATAAATTTCAAGTATTTGTAAAAGACAAAGGAACTCCATCATTGAATAACACAGTGAATGTGATTGTTAAGGTGAGAGATGAAAATGATAATGCTCCATATTTTACATTTCCCAGTGTTAATCCTTATAATATGGATGTAATATATTATCCACATCATACAAAGAACATCACCCAAATCAAGGCATCAGACAGTGATAAACAAGAGAATGCATTTCTCAAATATGAAATAATCAGAGGCAATAGCAAACAAATATTCAACATCAATCAGTACACTGGTTTGTTATCTTCAACTCATGTCCTAAGCCAAAAAGAAGCTGGTTCCTATGAACTGGAATTTCTTGTGAAGGACAGTGGTAGCCCAGTTCTATCAGCTAGAACGACTGTATATTTGACACTGACTATAAGCAACAAGACATCAGAAATGTTAAATGCTGTTAACATAAAGACTGATAATAAGATCCACCTGACTTCAGCAATTATCATTGTATCAGTAGCAGTGACAATAGCTGTGATCATTACAGCCTCAATCTCAGTGTGTATCCTTCGTTGTTGTAATCATCGAAGAGTTCCAGTGACAGAAGGCGGATATGTAACTGGTCAGAGACATTTAATAAGTCCTCCTTACCCAGCCAATCCTTGGTCTGATGTTGCTGTTCCTACAACCGATATGAGAAGAAGCAATCATCCACCAACACCTCGATTACAATCCCATCCTTATGCAAGTGCTCAACAAATGTTATCATCTCCAGCACCAAAGCCACGGCCAGCTCCAGATTCTGTTTCACAGGTAAGTGCATACATTTTTAAAGATATTGTTTTATTGCAACTAAGTTAGCATTCATCACTATAAAGGGTGTTTTTGATTAATCTTCTATTCTTCTTAATTAATTTCTATTCTTGATATGAACAATAACTAAGTCTTAAGAAGTTATATTGATGGATTTGTTTTTCTGTTTGGGATTTAGTATCTTACTTTTCACAGATGTATGTTCAAGACGTAGCATTACCATCTGGCAGGGACAAAAGCAAGAGGACAGTCAGGACTCAAGGCTATTCCAGTAGATGTTCTGTAAAATCCACTCACAATGAAAGAAAAGATTGGAGTGAAGATAATACAGTAAAACCAGAAGTTGTATCAGGTGAGTTTGAAAAAAAAGTTATGTTTTCTATTATATATGATATTCTTTTATTAATTCTACAAATGTTCTATTTGAAGAATAATATAGTATCTTTATTTCTTAACTTTTATGTTTCCATCATCTCTTTGTTAAATTTTGTTAGAATTATAGTTAACATCGTGTGGCCATAATGGCCCAGCTTTCATTGAAAAGTAAAGTAAATTAATATTTAAGCTCGAGATATCTGTAATCAAAGGTTAAGAATGGTTACCATCTTTGTATTGAACTGGTTTAATTTTGATTTTACACTTTTAATGGACCTGAGTAATTTTAATATTTGTATCTGTTCTAAAATTATCAGATTCTTGTATTGTTCATTGTGATTATTCATTCTTTTAGTTTACATACAAAGTAGGGAAGTAAAACTTGTAAAATAACTGCTATCTTTAAAATTGTCTTATATATAAATAGGCCTATTAATACAAAACAGCTATGAATAAAACTCAGAGATAATATTAAAATTACTAACTTATTCAATATAGCTTCAATTATTTTCAGCCATAACCTGAACACAACTTACTGTTGTTGTGCAACTCTTAACCATGAAGTCTTTGGACATCTTGGTCCACTCCTCCCTGATAGCAACCTTGTGGATACTCATATTGGGGTGAAAGATCGTATTGATGGCCTGCTCCAAAAAGCCCCCATACAGTGTAGCTTAATGGGTTCAGGTCTGGACTGGAGATGGGCTAGAAGTCTGCTGGCCAGATATCAGCAAAGTTAGCTTTGCAGAAATTCTGCACATTCTTTGCTGTGTGACTGGGAGCACCTTCCTGGGTCTACAGAGTTTCCTTCTGGGTAGCTGGTTTTTAGCCATGACAGAACATGGTATTCAGAACTTTGTAATAGTTATCAGTACCAACCTTTTCTCTAAACTTGTAGAAAAGTGAGTTATCTTTTTCCCCATCAGAGGTTATAACACCCATGACCATGATCTAGGATGGATGTTTGGTACTGAAAGTGTCCTTGACATCAACTTAACTCCATGAGATACTGGTCATTTTGGAAGTTCAAAACAGTGTACACATTGTGAAACTTTTATGTCCAAGTTATCATGCATGTTCTGTTTGGGGTCAACTTTTAACTCAATCGTTGGTTCCTTTGTTGTTTTAGTCTTAAGGGCATCACAGAAGTCTCAATTTCACTTCTTAAAAACTTATCACTGCTGTTGACCATGTCTATGGTCTTTTTGACATTATAGACTGTGATCAATGACACACCAATTATATTGGAAAATGCTTTTCTTTTAAGATTGAAGCATGAATCAAGTCTTGACAGTCTTTGCTTTTTGTTCTTCTGTGAAGCTATTTTATTTATTCTTGAAAAATATGTGTATAGTCTTTGTTCTGCCTTTGTTTTCATATCATTTGGTGTAGTGGTTGTTATGAAATTTTAGTTTAAATTTTACTGCAAGTTTTACTGCTCTACCTTCTATAAGTTATTCATTAAATTTATCTTACTGTTAGCAGAGAATTAAAAATTTGATGCATTGAAACATGCAAAAAATTTCTTAACTACCCATAATCATATCTAACTTGAAAAAAAAGCTTCAAATTTTAAATGCCTTGATAGAAATTTAAGCAAAATTAATTACCATATTGATATTTTTTTTTCTTTTATTTTGAATGTGAAGTCAGTTGCTGTGTGAATATTACATTTTTTATAAATATTTTTCAGATGTCTACTCTTTCCAGTATTGTAACTCTTCTCCATTCCAACATGACCAACAACATATCACAGATATGGGACCCTTGGAACAGATTGCAAGCTACCCCAGTGATACCACAATAGTAGCCAGAGGCTTTTGTACACCTTATATGAATGAAAATAGTCTCCATAAAGAAGTGACTAATTTAAAAGTTGACACTGATTCTGACGCTAATACTTCTGATCAAAATAATTTTTCTAATGCTAACCAAATGTGCAATTCCCGACCACTACCACCTGTACCACATTAAAACTGATGTCTGTAACATGATCCTTACTCATTTATAGAAGTATTTAACCCTTAAATGTCAAAAAGAATTCTATAAATCCTACTTATCAACTCACATAAAACTGTACAGTTAATATTATTAGAAATATATGCTTATGATATGTAGTTAAACTTCAAAAATTGATTGAAATAGTATCTTTGTGATTTTTTTTTATTAATTAACTATAAATCTTTAATTTTACATTTTACTGTATTATATTTATCTTCATTACTCATAATATTGATTGATCAGGCTGAAATTATCCAAAAGCTAAAATACTGAAAAGAATCAAACATTTTTTAAAATTTCTATTTTATATGACATTTCTTAACTTGAGGACTGGAATTTATGCAATGATCTATTTTACTTATATTAAGACAGATAACATGATTCACTTGATTTCAGCAATTATCACTGTTTCAGTAGCAGTGACAATAGCTGTGATCATTACAGCTTCAGACACAGCTGTGATCCTTAAAGTTTTTCAGTAGCAGAAGGCAAATATGTGAATAGTAAGAGACATTTGATAAGCACTCCTTCTTCATCCAATACTTCACACTAGAAAGAACACATCACATGGAGCCCCAACCAAGAGATCAGGTAGGAAATAGTTTATTTCCAAGACTTAAACCATATACTACTTATGAAATTATAAATAAAATGCATGCTTTATTATTTTTATTTTTACCATTTTCTGCATAAGAATTTTATTTCATTTTTAAAATTATTAATTGCCAACGTATGTAATTGTGGATGTAAAATTTACTACTGTTACATTAATTATTATTTAATCATTATTTTTCAAAATTTATATAGAAGCTTATCTTAATATTCAGCAGTATATCCAATTACCCAAACAAAAAATCTAGTATAGATCTATTTTGAATGTGATGGCTTATCTGAATAGATTAATTTACAAAGTGAATTTCATAAAAATGTTTTATTTTGTTTCTATAAATGTCACTTGAGTCTTCTCTAAATGAGTCTTTATTGATTTGCCTGCAGATTTTGAATAAAATGCTGTCAGTAAGTTTTCTTTTACAACACCTGCTTTCATTATGCTCTTGAAAGTTTAGCCAATAAAAGTTGCTTACTATGAACCCTATTAATTATGTTTTGAAATTTACAAAAATTATTTTATTTTTTTCTTACATTATTTTATTTGCACCTTTTAGCTTTTTGGTGATAGTGAATTTTGCATATATTTTATTTAATTGGTTTTGTGGCTACATTTTTTAAATGTTAATATCAACAATTTTTTGTTTCTTTTTGTAGGATTATAATCTTAATGATATCACATCATTAAACAGCAGACAGTAAATTTCCAACACACAAATTTCTGCTAAATCATATTGGGAATCTAAAATGACTGGAGCACAAAAATGGATCATTGTATAATTACAGGTATACAAAAATGCAGTATAATTAACAGAATAAATATTTTGCGATAGCTTCTAGATATATTTATCTTAGTAAAATTTAAGTAGATAATTTCATAAAGATATGAAATTATGGTGTTACCGAATGGATTAACTTAATCATTCAATGGACTAACATCCTCATTTTTTTTTTATAATAATAGTTCAGCTATTATATCCTCCAGCTTTCTTTAGGTGTATGTTACATACACCCAGTAACCCTCAGAGAATTCTAAATAGAATCTTTTATTTCATCCAATAGATGATATTATTCTCATTCTTTGATTTTTTTTATATGCCTTGCATTATTTGAAGGATTTTGTAATCAAAAATCTTTTTGTCTTTCTATCAGTCTCTCCTCCTTATCATGCTACACTATTCCTCCACCAAATTGGTGTACTCCACTACGTCCTAACCCAGTTTATAACTCCAGGAAATGTGAAATGTGCAACTGGAAACAGTTTCATTATTCAGATTACTCTAATAATATTTAATTATTATAAACATTATTGTAATCATAATAATCAAATCAGTCTTAATAAAATGAGCTACTATTCAGAAAACATTGAGGTCCATCTCTTTACTATATATAGAAACAGTGTCATGCTATAAGGAGGATATATTGACAGTAAAAACTTATGATTTCAAGAAGGATATCACCTGTGGCAACAGACACCAATAAGCAAAACAGAGGGCTTTGTTTGAAACTTTCATAGTTTGATTATTATCAGATACAGTATACCTGTTTGGATAGAGAATGAATAATGTGTAGAACAAAATATATCCTGTAAATCATTCTCATTTAAATATTAGAACCTTCTTTTGGATAAATTTCAATCATTCACTTGTTCTCAAATATAGTATGAAACTGAAATTATGCTAATATATTTTGGGCATGTTCTTAGAAGTTTGTCTTTTAAAAAACGAATGTAAAATAAAAAGATTTTCAGATGCAAATTTACTTGACTGACTTAGAGTTATTCACATTACATTAATTGTTGTTATATCTCAGTATTTATATTAAAATATAAAAACATTAAATGATTTTTTTAATGTTAATATTTGTTTTTGTTTTGTTTTTTTAGATGCATATACACCTTACTGTGGTAATTTTTCATCAATACCAGTTGTTGAATACACGGATGAGGCCAATGGGACAGACAATCAGTTTTTTCAGCAATACAACAATAGTAACTAATAGAAGTATTCAACCATGATTTTTGAAAAACTGAGGAGAAAATGCATCTTCATAATTGGTTACTGTACCAAATGAAACTGACGACTCATAACAATGAGACTTTCTCATGTTGCATTCTTTTAATTACTTTTCAATATAAATATTAACCAATCAAAAAATATAATAGCTGGCTGTCACCTAAATTAACATACATATATATATATATATATATATATATATATATATATATATATATATATATATATATATATACACACATCAGATAGTGGAGCATTAGCTTAATATCTACAAATTAAGGAAAAAAAAATTTATTATCCAAGAAATAGTGGGTATTTTTTAAACTAAGAGTATTGTAAATTTATGTTGAATTTTATTAATATTTTAAATTTTGAAGTCTTTTCGAGAATTGGTCAAAAATAGAGCAATAAAATTTCTGTTTCATATTGTATTTATAAAGAAAGTAATAGTACTATAATAGGAGGTTTATTATAACAGACATTGTTTTAGGAATAAATTCCAATAACACATATTATGAATTGAAACAAATAGTTCGTAAAATTTGGATTCTAAAAATGATTCTCAACTCCCACGTATTAAAATCTCAAGATTTTGAGTTTCGTAGATATTTGTTGTGGATAACATTTGTTGTAAAAAGAAAATGTAAAAAAAATATCTTTTAACAGAGGCTTGATTGTATAGATCAACTATCCATTGTATTATTTAAAATGTCATCTTTATTTGTTTGACTGATGTTCATGAATTTCTTTTTGAAAACACCTACACAATATATTTTATTGTGATTACTACTTAATATCTTGGTATGGCAGTGCTAGAATTTGGGACTTTAATTTCTTAAAAGTATGTGAAAGCAGATAAGCTGCTTCATCAGTGCACTGCATTTTGAGAGTAAGGAATTGTTTATTTAATGCATGGATGTCCTTTTTATTTGCATATATATTTTGTTTAATTTAGTGTAAATATTAGTATGTTTTCAAATGAAAATCTGTTTAAAGGCCAAACAGAGAATATCTTCATTCAAAGGAATACTCTCTTTCTAACCATGGCGGCCTTTATAAACAATGTACTAGTTAGAATTACCGGTTTCTTTTTCTTGTTGGAACCATCACTCAAAACAAACTGTTATGGATGTTGTAAATCATTTGCATTGGAACTCAACATGTAGATATCCCTCTGATTTAACCACAACTTTGATGTCAGCTGAAACCAAAGGTGAGGTCACAGTTATTGTTTTTACTCTTTTAATAATAATTCTGTTTTTAGAAGTTTACTTTTGCTGCTTTTTATTTTTGTGTCTTTTTTCCTTCTGTTTTTTGATATTATTTATAAAATTTATTATTGTTAATGATTACCACTATAATGTTATAAATTTCAGTATAAGTGATTCACTGATATAGTCAAAGAGAGAAATCTGTATTAATTTTTAAAACTTTTAAATTGATACATTGTAAATAGATTCTAGAAATATTGAAAATTTCTGAAATAACTCAATTTTCACTGTTTTATTATTGCTTTAACCTCTTAGAATTTATGTATTGACAACTAATTTTGAAACATTCTATTCTATCTTAATTTGATTAAATGACACTTTTATTATAATCAATATTAGTAGATTGCATTTAAAAAATTGTATTTTTTTTTCTGAACTACAGGAAGACATGAAGCTTAGTGTGTTCTCTGTATCTAAAAAGAATTCAAATCCTAACCAAGATGTGTCTGGCTAAGAGACAAAGTAAAAGTTCATATCTTCCCAAAGATATCAATTTCCAGGTCAATACTTGGATCCTGTCAAGATTCCAACTCCATAGTGAATACCAAATGCCAGATATTTACAATATCGCATTCTGTTATACAATCACTCCTGAAATCAATGTTGGTATGTATTCATATTTTTGGAGATTAATTTCATTTTTCTTTTTTTATTCAGTTGCTTTATATTCATTTGTTCGATATTTGTTTTTAAAAAGTTTTTTTTTTTTTTTTTTTTTTTTACATAATTCTTTCTCATATTCAGTATAGTTAATAAAATGGATGTTACCATATTCTATTTAAATATATTCTATCTTATCACTTGTTATTAAATTATATATAGTTTAAATCAGCACTGATTTTTGAAATTCTCAAGACATTTGTGAAGGGGTACTGAAAAAGTCTCAGCCTGTCTCACTTAAAATCTGAAAATTTGTGGGGAGAATCAGTTCTTGGTAAAGCCAAGAACTTTTTAGCACCATAATTTCATACTGTTATTCATTGTTTCAACAAAGCTCTGTATTTCTCTGGAAGTTTATATTTATTTTTTTACAAAAATTTTAGACCATATTGAATACTTTATTTTTATTACTTTAAACATTATTTTTAGTGGATGCCCATATTTGAGTAGAGATGGTTTTTCTTTAATGAGATTTTTTCAAATGTTCAGGCCAGTAGATGCAATAAAAGACTGTTTTAAAAATAATCTGAGCATTTATTCAAATACAGGAAACCAATAAAAAATGTTATATTAACAAATAGAAATCCTTTGTTTCTTTACATTATTTTGAAAATCACATTATCAAATATATTCTGTTTGGTTGTTTGTATAATCATTACATTTATGTGTGTATTTTTCAGTTTGCGGACCCTCTTCCATTATACATTGGATAATTAATATAAAAATGCAAAGATGCAGAGAACATATGCAGTGGCCAAAAATTATGGAATATTTACAAAGAGTTTCTAAATTACAAACAACTTTTTAAAAACCAGACTTTGTAAAAGGACAGTGATAAATCAGATTTACGTTAACACATTAAAATCTAAAAAAATGTCATGGCTTCTTTTACTCAATATAACAAGAAAAAAAGTTACAATATTTCATATACATAAAAACAAAAACCTAAAAACAAACACATGTATTATTTAAATTTTAAGTAAAATATTCATTCACTTGTAAAATATATTATTTAAGCCAATTATAGACCACATAATGTCAAATGTTTGTGAACTTTTTATACAATGTTATGTCATTGTGAACTATTGTCTAATGTTAATGCTAATTACTGTTATTTTTTTTAATTTCTGTGATATTTTTCCAGATAAAGCTTCATTTCTAAATATTTGCATCTGCTTTGTTTATTCAGCTTTCTTCACAGCTATAAAATAGAAAAGTTTAAATTCTTGACATCAAAAGTTTTCCACTAAACACAGGCTTATTTTTATGTTGATATTTGAATTGATAATTTTCCAAATGTATTTAAAAAGTACTTTTTCATCACACATTAAACTGTGTTTTATTTTTTAAAATTGGCTCACAATATCACTCTAAATCTTATATACATATTTTAATTATATTACTTTTTTTTTTTTTCGATATTCATTACGAAAATGATTTGATCTGTGTTAGGAAAGTCATGATTTTGATGAAAATTAAGTTTTCAAAATACTCTTTTTCCTGTTTTATAATGATATTTTAATTGGTCAGTTGAATGCTTTGGCTCATATTTATTCCATTAATTGTGAAGAAAATGTGAAGCTACATTATTTTAAAATATATGAAATGATAACCCAGAAATAATAACAACATAGATGGAAAAAGAAGAAAGTATTTCAATGGTATTTTTTTTTTTAATTCATTTGATGAAATTTTCTTGATTACTTAAGCACAAAGTAATATATCTTGAATTATTTAAAAATAAAAAAAATTCATCTGCATAAAGATTTACTCCTGCATTATTTGGAAACAATTCATCAGAGACTACAGTGACCATTACACAAAAGTAGACACCCAACTGGAAAGCAACTCGATCATTTCCAACAAGAACAGAAACCTGAAAACTGACATAATGACATGGATAACCAATTACAAAAACACTGGATCATTTATTATACAAATGAAGGAAATGGATTAAGCTATAAAGTAAGTTGAAATTAAATTTTCTATTTTTATTTTTACTCTGTTATCTAAGAAAATTATATAATTTATGTTTTGCACATATTTCTTAGATTTGACTCCCAAACCTAACTTTTCCTTTTTTTTAAATGCCAAGTCCCTTCAGTATGTAGGTGATAATGGTTTGCCACAGATTCCTTTTCTTTATTATTTATGAGTTTCTATGAGGAAAGATAGTGGAGTGGTTTCTTGTTTGCTTTTCTTGTGGTTTTGAAGTCTTTCTCTTAGACTAGCAGCCACCCAAAGCTAGAAAGCCAGTCTACCTTGTTATTTTACCAGGTTTATTTTCATTTTTTGCTTGGATATATGATATATGATTCCTATTTCATTATCCTTCATATAAAATTATTCTTCATTTACTTCAAACAATGAAGTATTTTTAAAAAATATTTAAAATAGGAATCATCATCTTTCTAGTGGGTATCAAAATATTTTTGTAGTTAATATTAAAATATTTTTCCAATAAGATAAGTGAGATAAAATCCATTCATTGATTGGCATTTAGTGACATGTAAAGTAATCATAAGGATATAATTCAGAGAGTTCTGCAAAATGCTTGCCCCTCTTTGTTGCTTTTTTGTTTTTGTTTAGCAGCATATCAACACCTCTATGGGTTATTTAATGCTGAAATCTAAATATTTTGTATGCAATTTTATTTTATTTTTGAAGATAATATTGGTTTAGTAATACAAGTTTTACTAATTAATCCACAACTGGGGGAACAGGTGGATTCATACCTTTCCCCAGGGTATTTGTATGTAAGTGAATATACCAAACCTAGCTGGAACATGACTCTCCGGTTAACAAATCTGAGCTATTATCCATTACACCATCTGCACATCCAATCTTACAGTACCTGGTATTTACAAGTGGTCACCTATCTAGGTACTGACTAGGCTTGATGTTGCTTAACTTTGGTGATCGTATGGGAACTGGAGTCTAAACACGATGTGGCTGTAAGCCACCTCCTTTATATTTGGTATAATGTTTTTCCTAGAATGGTTTGTCTTTCATTAACACTTATGTGTTGTTACATGAAATAATTTCTTTTTATTGGAAAATTTCAATATTTATTCAAATTAAAATTATATACAGTACATAGTTGATTTACTAATTTAATACTTTTTAAATATGTATGAACTTGTTTTTTCATCATGCTTTCATTTTTAATATTTGTATAAAGTCAAATTATAATTTTTCATTTCAAGCATTTGTTCTTAATATTTATGTAAAAAAATTAGATGATCAATAGAAATATTACTTTAACATTATCTTTTATGTACTAAAATTACATTATTTCAGAAAATTATTTTATAAACACTATTTCATGTAACATTAATTATTGCTTATATCTTTCACTTTGTCTAAAAGAAAATTATTAAAATTTATGGTCATAATAGTTGTTAGCTACATTTCTCTTTGTAGAAATTTAAATATTTCAAATGATTTTTTTTGGCTTAAAATTATCATTCATTTTGAAAATATCTGAAAATATCTTTGATACTAAAAGTAAGACTAACTAATATGTTAAAAAATTTTTACAGTAGATATTAAAATTTGTAATATTATCAACAACAGTAACTTTTATTTAACTGTTGGATTATAGAATGACACATACTCATATAAATATGTGAAGATGTAAATATGTTCAGAATTTTTCATTAAATGATGTTGGAAAATAAAGAAACCATTTCAAGTACTAAAGAATGTAAGTCGTTTCCAAACATCACTGGTCATCATTTATTTGTTAAGTGATCCTAAACATTAGTGGTCACCTTTTCATAATATTTAAATATTCAAAACAGTTCTAAACAATTTTTGACTAATATATTTATAGGTTAAACTAATAAACCAACTATGAATTATATTATTGTTATTTGAAGCATGCAAGTGAATAATTTGGCCATTTTGTCACTTACCTAAAGAAAAATGAATTCCTGCACAAAAACAAACTAGAGTTCCTTATGGGGAGATGAATATATGTCAATTTGTGGGTGGCTCCAAAGGACTTATAAATGCTATCCATTGGTTAGATATTTCATCTCTTTTGCGAGATAGAAAGGATGAATGCTAATATTTTAATTTTGTTCTATTATCCCCTTTTAAATAACTACTTGTATAACTTTTGCTCCTCTTAACCATCATTTATTTTACTCAATTTTTATGCAAATAATTAAAACTCACTGGTGTCTCTGATTGAGAACACTTTCTTTTAGATATTCCTCTAGCTGGCATTGTAAAAGTTGACCCAGTTGTCTCCTTAAATATCTTGTCTTATAATGGATTACTAATAATAATTTTAAACTTATACTTTTGCCTCCTTTTTATTTTTCTACTTCCAATGGATTTCTGGTATAAGTCGAAATTCCAAGCACAAAACACTGGAAATCTGTTTCTTCAATTTTTCATTAGCATCTTGCATTTGGTATTTGAATTTCAGAAATTTTAGAACTGCATGCCCAATACTTTACTTATGAATCTATTCTGTATAGATATACATTTTCATACTTTTTACAAGCAACATTTTTTTTTTTGTTAGTCCTCCAAATAATTCCATCATATTTAATTAAATTTGATATATATTTGTACTAGCTGAATAAATGATACAAATATCATATTTCCTTAAATTTTGTCATGATCAAATGTATAGGATTTTTTTTTTACAAAAATGTAATTACTGTAGTATACTGTTATTGTATTTAATTATTAAATGAAATTTTGTGGTTGGTAATGCTAATTACTGTTTGCAGTTAGCTTTTATCTGATTCTTTTCTTTGTTTCTTGTTGAATATTTTACCTCTGATCTAATTCGGTTGTCACTTATATAATAAATATTTGGAACATTGGAAGAAACAATGAATCTTCTTTCATGATTTTCAATTAAAAATCTGTTTTGAAACATGTTTGTATATTTTAGATATTTTGCTTTTTAAGGTCATATACACTTACTTATTATCTGTTTTCTTTTTTAGAGCAATTTTGTCATTTTATAAATCACAATATACTTGTTTTCTAAAGTACCTGATAGCCTTTTAATTCTGTCAAATCCTATGTAAAAATTATGCAAGATCTGAGTTTTACATAGCTTTTTGATTCTGCCAAATATCATAAAAAAATAAAAACCAAGAAGCCCTTCCAAAAACAATTAGCCAGATTTTGGGGAGCGAATCAAACCAATAACTTTTCAGCACCTCCATGTATATTTCACTTCATATTCGAATTGAAAACAAACTAATGCTTGATTCTCTTATTTCAATATTAACAAACATGATAAAACAATCTCTTGCAGTGAATGTTGATAAGTGATGTTAATGGAGACTTCATTTATAATGTCCTTTGAATTTAATGTAATACAAATACAAGACATTGAAAATTAGGCACTTCTAAATTATATAGTAAAAAGATTTAGAAATATTATAAATGATATTGGTATCTATACTTTTATTCTATTTGTTTATGTGTATGTTCATTAGGTTTTTCTACCTAAGATCAGAGTGTAGTATATGCCTGATTCCTGGACTTTCTGAGCTGGAATCAGTTACACTTTCCGAGAGAGAAACAAATAGAATAATATTCAGTTGGAAGGAATTCAGAAAAGTGAAGGGGAGGAGGAAAAATAAAAGCTGAGAAAACTAGCAAAAAATTGAAAAATGAAAGAACAAAGGCATGAAATAATTGTAATATTAGCCATTTCCTTATAAGGAAACATTTGGCATTTTTACTATTTACATTATTCGGACTGCATTTAGCATTTTTTCTTTTTTTCAAGCAGCCAGTGCTGCTGTCAGTTGACATAAATTCTTTCTCTTAAAACAGTTTTTCAGGAAAATCGTTTTTTTAAGTGTTATTGCTCTTTCCAGTATTGATAGGGACTTCCTTAACTTTTTGTTTGAAATGGTATGGAATGACAACATTTTGATTATGTGATAGTTTTCTCTTTTAATTGCACGTGATATCTACTTCAGCAGCTGCTTTTTTAAAGTCCTCAAGTTATGTGGTTTCTGTTATCTGGTACAGTTCTTTGAGATACTCTAGCACCTGTCTACAATGTTCAAAGAAGAATGGTCTTCACAAAGATTCACAGGCATCACTCACTCAAAACCAGTTTTAACTATTCATCTTAGAAAATGGTTGTATACAGCTAACAGTTTAGATATTTTTGAATGGGTTTGGCACTATGCACAACTTCCATATGAAAGTCTCGATCTGACAAGGTTATTTAAGAACATAACTTGTTTTCAGGTTAATGTTTTGTTTTTGTAGCATTTGGTACAATTAGGCGAAACTACCTCTATTCTATAATCAATTTCCTTATCTTCTCTACTAAATTTGTTATATAACTGGTCCATAAATCAAAATATTTGAATTTTGAAGTGTTTGGTATTTTGTCCTGGGCTTCAGTTGTCAGCACCCTTGGAATCTCCATGCATCCAGCTAGTTAACTCATAGAAATGAAAACAGTAAATAATTATATCAAATAACATTTTTAGCTTTTTCCTCATACAATGCAATTTTCCTGCTGAAAAACTTGAAATATATGTACCGCAATATTGCTTCTTACATTCAAGTAATCTCTGGTAAAAATAAAAAATTAATTTTGATAGTCTAAACTAAATTTATTTAAATTACAATGAAGTAATTTTGTTTTTGTAAATAAAATACTATTCTTGTATTTTAAAAGTAGGCTCATTTAATTATTATTATTAATAATAATAATAATAAAATCGTATAATATTCATTTACAGTTCATTCTACACACATTTTTACTTTTTACCGAACGTTAGCATTAAGTCAGATTGGGAACAACAGTGTTAATTTGTTTGAAAACCAATACTTTTTCCCTTAATGAAATTGAAATGTTATTTCTTAATTTACTCATTAATCCCCCCACCTTCCCTCTTAGTCTTAATTTTCCTTTAATGCTTTTGTATGATTTTCTCCATTTTCATTTAGAGATTTTGAATGTAATCGCCTCCTATTCCTTAGAATAACCAAATCTGTTCCCAATAATAATAAGTGGTGGCGGTGGTAATTGACCGGCTTCTATCCGCAATATGATAAGTAAGAAGCAGTAAGGGGCTGCTATTCGTCTTAGAATCAACGAACGTAAACTTTTTTGAGGGTTGGAAGTAAATCGCTACTGTAGCTGCTGTACTTATACCTCCCGATTAATAAATAAATAACAAAGGAACAGTGGAAAACATTACAAATTGTTATTGATATCAATTTCCAAGAAGAACATGTTCACGCACATGTTTTATTTTGTGTTAAAAACAGTATGTTTAAAAAGAAGATTTTTTTTACACATTAAAAAAAAACAGTCAGAAAATAAGCGCGAAGAATAAATTATTCATGTTATAGTTTTTAACTATTTGTAAGCAAACAAGCATTTTCCAGATTTAAGCGATGTCATTTTCTAGGCTAAAAATAAAACAAAAATCCCCGTTTTTAATCCAATTTTCTGAATGAGCGAATAAATTTTTGTTTTTATCTTCTGGATTAGATGTAGAAAATAATAAATTGCATACTAATTGTATACTTATTTACCAAAACAGTATCAGAATAGTTACAATTACATTGTTACAATATGTATTTTATTTACTAAATGCAACAAATAATAAAACAAGTATTTGTACACTACAGTGTAACCCGAATATAAGAGAGTTGTCGGGACCGGAGAAGAAGTCTCTTATATCCGGGTTTGGTCTATTTTATACATTAACACAGGCTCTAATTTGGGACCACACAAAATCTCTCTTATATCCGGGTCACACTGTACATTTATTATTTACTTTATAATTTTTTAACCTTGATTTTCTGATTTCATTTATGTCCGTCATATTTGAAAAAATGAAGAAGCAGCTTAATAGGTGATTTTATTAAAATTAGATTTTTTTTATTCTTGAAAAAACTACACTCAGTGTTGAAATAAAACACTAACAGTGATATACACTGTCTTCTTGACGTTTGCAGACAATTTCAGCTTCAGAGCTTTGGCACTAAAAAAATACCAAGTGATTGTCAAAAATGTATTGGATGGAGAGTATGATCATCAAATCATTATTACTTGTCTGGATCAAGACCTTTAATGACTGAAATTATGTTTTCTGTTAAGGAGACTGATATTAATGATACATCACCCCAGTTTTCAAGAAAGACTTTTACTTTTTTCCTTCATGAAAATCAGAAGTCTAGGATTCCTGTTAGTATTATTAATGCTACAGACCCAGATTTAGGACCAGAAGGTGAATTAATATATTTACTGCAAAATAATAACAAACAGTTTGTTTTTACCATTGAAAATTACTGATGATAGAATGGTTTCAACAGTCATGTCTTTAGACCATGACTTTCAAAACATTTATCAATTCCAAGTATTTGTAAAAGACAAAGGAACTCCATCATTGAATAACACAGTGAATGTGATTGTTAAGATGAGAGATGAAAATGATAATGCTCCATATTTTACATTTCCCAGTGTTAATCCTTATAATATGGATGTAATATATTATCCACATCATACAAAGAACATCACCCAAATCAAGGCATCAGACAGTGATAAACAAGAGAATGCATTTCTCAAATATGAAATAATCAGAGGCAATAGCAAACAAATATTCAACATCAATCAGTACAATGGTTTGTTATCTTCAACTCATGTCTTAAGCCAAAAAGATGCTGGTTCCTATGAACTGGAATTTCTTGTGAAGGACAGTGGTAGCCCAGTTCTATCAGCCAGAACAACTGTATACTTGACACTGACGATAAGCAACAAGACATCAGAAATGTTAAATGCTGTTAACATAAAGACTGATAATAAGATCCACCTGACTTCAGCAATTATCATTGTATCAGTAGCAGTGACAATAGCTGTGATCATTACAGCTTCAATTTCAGTGTGTATCCTTCATTGTTGTAATCCTCAAAGAATGGCAGAAGGCAGATATGTGAGTGGTCAAAGACATTTGCTAAGTTCTCCTTACCCAGCCAATCCTTTGTCTGGTGTTGCTATTCCTGCATCAAATTCTGAAAGGAGAAGAAGAAAACAAACAGCATCTGCAAGAGAATCTCACGCTTATTCAACTAATCAGCTGCTTATTTCAACTCAGTCTACTTAATAACAAGAATCCGCACAGCAGGTGAATCTAAGAATTTGATTATTTGGTTTATATTTAGAAATTATTCTAAAATATTCTAATTAAATTTTCATGAAATTGTATTTTGTTTACTTGAAAAGTTTTAGATGATATAAGTGCATATTTACAGGTACAAGTAAGTAAATCTGCTGATAATTTTTATATATTCCAAGTATGTTGCTAATTATTTATTGAGTTTTTAAATGTAATATTTAATTTTCCTTGTACTAGCACAGGTATTTTTCACATTTTCAAAATTACTATCTCTGAAGGTGTTAGAAGAGACAGTTGTTAGAATCTGACATTTTTTATTATAAGCAGAGGTTGGTCTTTATTAATTCTTTTAATTGCAAAAGATTTCATGTAAAACATGAGAAAATGAAATATTTAACAAGATTTTTCCAATATATAATTAATAGATGTTTTTTCAAGATGTCTCCAAACTCCCTGCTTTGAATAAGATGGCTCAAAAATCTCGACACTTCACTGAAAATTCATCAGAATCTCATCAGCTGGTTGATAGACATAAATGGAGTCCAGGAGATTTGTGGCTTAGAAAGGAGATGCCAAGTATGTTGTAATTTTTCAAGTTGAGACTAATTTTGGTTATTTTATTTATAGTTTAATTTAAAAGAAATACAATTTTTATACTTTAAATTTAGATGGGCAATATTTTGCATTGTTTTATTTCCATTAATTTTCTGTGTGTAAATTCTCTGATGTTAATTGGCTTGTGAGGTAAAAAATATTTTGCTACATGCCAAATCTGTTAACATTTGTAAATAATATATTTGTTAAGATCACTTGGAAATTAACTGATTAGATATTGCTTTTATTATTTATAGGGATACAAATGAAAATCTTTACCATTTAACTTAGATTTTCTTGAAAAAGATATATATATATATATATATATATATTAAACAGTTGTTTGACACCACAGAACTTATATATAGATTTGAAAATGCAGGAAAGCATTCTTCTTTAAGGATCCTTTTCAACCAACACTTTGTCAGAAAAACATGTTGGTAAATATTAAATTGACAGAATAACAATTCACACTGTGAGAAAAGAAAATATAAGTAAGAGAAAAAAGGAACCATGACTAAAATACAAATTTATTAATAAAAACGAGTGGGGGAATTCAGTAATATGTAAATTAAAATTGACTAGATATTAGCAGATTTGAAAGGTTTTATTCTTGGAAGCATCAGATTAATCAGATCTTTTTATTTTCTTTTGTGGGCTATACAGTTGAACTGCATTTAAAACATGTAAATCTGTTGTTAGTGTGGTTTTTCTAGAGATTTTCCTTATTTCATCACCAAAAACAGTACAGACAAGATCAATCAGATTCATGTCAAGGGACTAAAATTGCTATGAATGTCACTTAATACGTTTTTGAATTTGCTGTTCTCAATTTGTGTACCACTGCTATTCATTCTAAATAAGATGTTTTCCCCCTGATTTTTAGATACATACACTTCTCAGTACTGTAATCCATCATCAGCAAATGAACCTACACTGAATGAAGGGATGGAACACTCAGGACAATCACTTTACTACCCCAGTGATACAACAATATTGGCCAGAGGATTTTATACATCCTACATGAATGAAAACCTACTGACAAGAGAAAGAACATGGCCAAATTCAATGTCAGAAGATAATATTGTACAGATCATATATTCCCAATCCGTGAGTGGATCTACAAGTAGAAGCCGGAGACCTTTACCTCCAGTGCCCTGTGAGGACAGAGAAAAGGTAGCAATATAGTTACATTACAGTTATGGTCTTTATTATCTTCATAAGATAAGCGTAACATTTTAATGACTGGAAAAATGAAACTTTCAGTATATTAATATGGATTAAATTAATGTGTAGACTTTTTTTACAGAAACATTTTATTTTTAATTTGATTAAAAAAGCATAAACAATGTTTTTAGAAAGTTATCCAAGTGTGCCATTTTCTTTTGGATATTTCAATCCAGACCAACATACAAAATATAAAGATTATGAATGAAGATACTTAGACATTGAACAGGAAATCCTTCAGTATATTATGTAGTTTTAAGAGACAAATGTGTTACTGGATTAAGATATTTATGAAATGTCCCAACCTCAGGAACTATTTGTCAGTAGATAGCATAAAGAATGCTTGAAGGAATGAGAAATATACCTTATTCAACACTTGGTGGTTTACAAAACAAAAATCCAAGTCACAAGGTAAGTACAAATTTCTTCATCAACATTACCTATTATGCATTTATGTATTAACATTATTGTGCTAAGTAATTCATTTTTTTATTTATATATTGAGGTATAGTTGTATTCAGTTCTTTGAACTAAATGATGTACAATATGATTAGTTTTATGATTTTCCATATTTTGAATTTGAATTACAAATATAGGATTTACTATGATTTATCATAGAAAATAGTCAATCAATTGTCTTTCTTCCATATTTTATACTTCCTAACTTCAGATTGTGTAATCAAAACTAGATTTACTGAAAAATAATTGGCAGAATTGTTGAATATATATTTATTTATTCACTTGTTGATAACATGTTTTGCAAAAAGAAAATAATCATTTTTCTTTTTATTGTGCTCAGTTCTTTTAGTTGCTCATCACTGAATGTTTGCAATAATAAAACATCATCTATGATACAAGCATTATTTCCTTTTTTTTTTCAACTACAATCAGCAACATCCTCACTATTTTCTTTCTTTTGCATTAGATTTAGACCTTTATAAATAATTTCATTTGTTTTTCATCAACTTTATTCTTCAAAAAGTAAAATACAGTTATATTTTATTCAGTTATATATTCAACATTATTTGTAATGATGTGTTGCCACTTGTCAGGCAGCTCTTTGATACCTTTTAAGTAAAATCGTACACATTTTGATGTGAAAATGTTTTTGATGCACTCTTGAATCTGGTTTTCATTAGAGAAAGTTTTCTCTATCAAAACATTTTGCAGCAATTAAAAAAAAGATAATAATTGGTTAGTGCAAGGTCTGGTGAATATACTGGGTGGGTTGGAACAGACCAACTGAGTTCTAAAATGTTTTCTTGCTGTATGCAGCCTTCTATTGTCATAGAGGAGAACATTTTTCCTATTGACAAGTACAGGACACTTTTTGATCAAAGTTTTTCATGGACATGTTGCAGCTGCTGGATGTATAAATGTACATTTAATGTTTTGTAGTGTTTTCAGAACTCTAAAGGAATAATGCTCCAATGATCCCAGTGCATTCACAACATTGTTTCTTTCATAGAACTCTAGCTTTTGGGGTTAGTTGTGGAGATTTGTCCTTCTCAATCCACTGCCTTTTGCATTGAAAATTGTTGTATATAACCCATTTTTCATCAACTGTTATGATATATTTATGGAAGAGATTATTTCTATGTTGTCAAAGGAGACTTGTCGCTATAGAAAAATAATGTTTTGTTCTTTTTGCTAAAAGTTTATGAAACCAAAACATCCAGCTTGCTGACTTTCTCTATCTTCTCTAAGTGTTGGCATGTGGTAGATTGTGATGTGTTTTTTTAATATCTTTGCTAAGTCCAGAATAATTTGTTGTGGATTTCTTTCCACTAATGACATTAGAGCCTTGTCATCAAAGTTTGATGTGTGCCCATGTCTGGATTCATCTTCCAATGATTTCTTCAAAATTAAACTTTGTAAAGAAATTTCATACTTACCAGTCAGTTATGACTCCTTAACTATAAACACTATATATTTTTCTAGATGTCTCAATAGTGTTATTCCCTTGCCTGAACTTCTGTAACATTATGGGATGTTGCACTTTCAATCCCTCAACTCCACTAAGGAAATGTATTACTTCATCGACTGTGTATGCTGCCACTGTCATGCAAAAAGTAAAAATATATTAGTATACACCAAATCTATTAACTTCCATATATGATTAGTATTTAGGATTAGCATTTACTTTTGTCATTATAATTGGTTCCCAAATATGGAAATTACTTATGATTCAACTTAAAGATGGTTTAGATATATTATTAATATATTTTAATTTTTATGCAAATTTCTATTTTTTTTTTAATTACTCCCCACCTTAAAGATATAGATTTTTTTAACATTTTTCCCATTGTAAGTTGTAAAAAAATTTTGTCCAAAGTTATTACACACTGAAAATATTTGATACTACTGTTATGTTTATTTTTAGTTAATATACATGTATTATTTTAGAATAAAAAAATGTTTTCTTAAACATCTCATCAGTTACATAGTCTTTGAAAATATTTTATCAGTATTGAAGCTAACATTCATGTGATAGGTATCATAAATTTGTAAGTCAGAAATAAAAATGATAATGTCTAGCTATTATCTGTCTCCAAAAGAAAAAAAAAACTATATTGCAAATATATAATGATTTAAAATACTGGATATGAATGTTCATGACAGTTTTGTTTTCCAACTACCAAAGATTTTCTTGATTTTTTTTTTTATAAAATTCAAGAAATATAAAATGCCTTTATTGAAATAAATTAATTTATAAATTTTATTACCAACACTTATGTTGATGACAATCTTACTGTCTTATCTCAAATATTTTATTGATTGAAACTATTAGAATTCACTTTTATAGTTACTTTGCTTGCTCTCTCTCTCTCTCTTTCATACACACACACACACACACACACACACACAAGGGAAATCCTCTTATATTATATATTCACCTTATAGTCATAAAATGATCCTATTCCTAACATTTCAGTTTTGAGTTATATTTGCATTTATCACATACACAATCCAATTGCAGGAAATGTAAGTATTTTGAAGGAAATGCTTTTACATATATCCGTAACTAATGCTTGAATATCTATAAAAGATATTGCTGCTCTAAAGTTTTCATTTTTAAATATCACTATGCTTTGAAACCTTAAATGTTTATAGCAGAAAGATGGCATACTCTAGTTTTTGTAAGGAGAAATGAGCAATTAGCAAATTGGTGAGACATCTGAAAGAGAAAGGAATAATATTATGTTTTTGATATCAACAAAGAATTGATAATGTTTTTGTACAGGAAAATATGTTTACACTTTGGCTTTCTTTACATAAATGAAATTAATATGAGTCAACTGAAGTGTTCTTTGAGTTAAAATAATCAAAGAACAAATCATAAAGTTTACAGAAAAGATCTTGAAATTGTTCAAAAGGTTTCATTATTATTTATGTGTAAATCCAAATTTTTCTTAAATTCTTTTTTACTTGAAATATAAACAAAATTGTTTATTGGTAAAAACTTGTAAGTTGAAGATAGATTTAAAGAGATTGAAAGTCAACAAGTTGTGAAGCAAATTTTTCTGCTTTAATGGAAACAAAACAAAAACTTTGTTGTATATCCTCTGGTAAAGACATGCATGGCATGAAAAAAGTTTTTCATTTTGAATAGTAAAAGTATGCAAATTACATGTTGGATGACAGAAATTTTGAGGTGGATGATGAAAATTTAAGATGGATTGTAGTCACTGCATACCTCTGGTTGCTAACATCTGAAATCTTTGTGAAGTCACTTGCTGCATAGTAAATGATTTTGATTGCAGCATTTAAGAAGCCAATCTTGCCATTCACTTTTGCTATTTGAATGATTGAATCTATGCATGTGTGTGTTGATTTTTTTCAGAGAGTTATTGAAGATGTGTCTAGGTGCATATGGCCTTGGTTTGTGTACACAACAAAGGCTTGGATAGTCATAATATCACTTCTTTAGAGTGCCTAAGAATTAGTTTGAAATGAGTATGTATCATGCAATGAGGGTCTGGATATTTATGCTATGTCTTCTGTGATTGACTGCCATTGAACAGTTGTAGGAAAAAGTTTTCTTTTTCTCACTTGGTATAATCTAAATTCAACTCACTAGTGTCTAATCTTTTTTCCTCTGTTTCACAGCTTGGATTCTAACACTAAAATTAAAAAAAAAATTTTTTAAGATATTTTTTTCAGAAAAGAGTTTAACTAAATGTTCTATGAATTTATGAATTAATGAGAGAAACTGAAATATTTTTATATTTAAATTTTAATTATAAAATAATAAAAATTTTATTTTATTGACAATTTCCTTCACTGTTTTTTTTTTTTTTTCAGAACTATGTCAAAATAATATTCTGACACACACACACACACACACACACACACAATGTGCAAATTCAGCCTGTTCACTGTTTTTGTTAGAAAGCATGATGAATGGCAAAAACATCAAAATGAACTAAAAACATTTAAACTAATCTAACCTCAGTAAAATTAAAAATTATTTATCAAGAAGTAAATGTTTATCAATTAAATCACAGTATATATTGTTGTTAAACAAACCTTTCTACTTGAATACTTACTACAACTTATATATAAAACAGTCAGCTATGTCTAATAAAAATAATATCTCATATTTATAAGTTATTAAAATACATTACATAAGATTAGCTTATTCATAAATTGGCTTTTGAGAAAAAGAAACTAAATTTCATAATGATAGAAAAGTTACTTTCTCTATGCATTGCTTTTGAAAAATAAATATTGTTTATAAAAGTTATTTTTTTCTCAAGTGTACTTATGTGTGCTTGCTAATTTGTTTGCTTTCTCAATCAAAATAAATTGCCTAAGAAGTACAGAAGTGCTTCCTGTTGCTCCCACCCCAAAATACATCTATGATTACAGTAGACATCACACACACAACACATCAAGTAGGACTGCTGTTCACACGAATCACACAAAGGCAAGCACTTACAGGGTGTCACCTCATGGAATATTAAGACTGAATTTTTTTAAGGGATACACCTCTATTCAACATCCTGAATGTTAGGTGAGTTCTTGTTTTATTTTAATATTTGCATCTGTATTAATAGTAAGTAAAAACTTTAAAATACTGCAGCATCTCATTTACTGATCATGCTTAAATATCTTTACAGAAGATTACCTCCAATGAAAAAGAAAGTTTTACATTTGTTTTTGTTTTTTTTTTTTATTTTCATTTTTTAAAACTTAAGCAAACTTAGTGCAACAGAATTTTTGTATTATTTTATATGTGAATCCTGTGTAACTAAAAAGGATGAATTAATAAAAAATTTAAACTGATTTATATTTTTATAAACTTTTTCTTGAAAAATGTTTTTAACAGTAATGAGATCAATACAATATAAAAAGTATTTTGATACTGTTTTTATAGATATATTAAAGTAGATTTTATTAGTTTTTTTCTCATTTAGACTTACAACTTAATCAACTGTTGGTTTTTTTACTTTAAATGCATCACTTGTTTACTGAACAATAAACATCTATGTAGGTATATTTTAGTTTATTTACAAAATGATCTCCAAGTTTTAAAGTAATTTATGAACTTTCAACATAACATTTTCAGTTTTTATTCAAATCATTATTTAAACTCAGGTAAGTATTAAAGATTAATATTAAAGTGTAAGGGGATTTTTATACATTATAAATGCAAGTGCATCAAAATTAAATCTTTTTCTTTGCATTTGTTTTTTAAATACTTAAAAAGTGCCCTTAGTGAAACCACAGAAAGCACATGAGGGAACCTAAAGTTTTGTAGATTTTTTTTTTTCTTTAAACTGTAATTGGGTGAAAAATGGTAAGCGTGTCATATTACTATGGCACGTGGCAGACAAAGAGTAGTATTTCACAGTGTAGATTCCCCTTTTCCTTTCTTTTTTTTTTTTAAGGGACCTTATAAATGTAGGCTAAGTTAAGGGAAAGAAGCGAGTGACGCTTTATTGCTGATATGGATAACAGCTGGCACGCGACTTTTTTTTTTCGTAACTGTGTAGTAAGGAGTTGCACCCCCACCACGTTGAGTAGGCAGAGAACTGGTCCTTTAAACTGACTAGTCGTTGGAACAAAGAAAAGGGGCTGTGAGGACGTCTTTAGACAAACCAGGCTCGTTTCCCGCTCCCTTTCTCTTTGCTTCAGCTGTAATAAATATCTTACTCATGCAAGATGAGATTTTGAAAAATCTTAATCTTATCTTATCCCTTGCTGTTAAAAGAGAAATTAAGAGTAATAAAAATTAAAATACACCGATATAAAATAAAGAAGTTAAATAATTTTAAATTTTTAAACAAAAGATTTAGTTTTGTTTGCATGTCAGAATACACATTTTTGTTTTGAATTTTTCTTTGTACATTTTTGACTTAAACGATATCAATAATGGTAGTCATGATTAATTTTTTTCGATCAATTCGCGGTTAGATTTGTTTTTCACATAAACCAGGGACTGTGAAACTAAAAAAGTCTCAAATTTGTATCTCAGAAATCAGCATTCAATTTTGGAGACCGTCGCAAAATTTTACTTTTTGCTTTCTTTCAAGTTACTTATGAAATTCACAAGTATGCATTTTCTCAGCTAAAGAGATGTCACATCTCTTTTAGCTGAGAAAATTTACAAAATAGACAAATTTAAAAATTTAATTTACTAAAAACAGATTTTCCAAAATATCCTTGTGATATGAGTCTTTTTTTTTTTTAAGGAAAAATACCTTTTTTAGTTTTAAGAATGTTTCTATTTCATAACATAGAACTGCTGTTATGAAACAACACCATTATTATTACATCATAAAAATGATCTTCATTCAATGTTTGTTTATAGTCCAAGTTACTCATGAAACTCATGAAAAAAAACTTAAAAACTAAATGAGCTAGAATTGTTTTCTGCGATTCATGCTAAAAAAAACCCTAATAACTTTTCAAAGTTATTTTCATAAATCATATAACCAAATTTTCAGTGGAATGCCATGATTTTTTTTTTAAATATTTTGAAAATAAAAAAAGCAACCATTCAAAAATTGTTTTCACCTTTATAGTCGTTTTATCAGTATTTTATTATTTATTTGTGACTACGTTTTCACTTGTCATCATTTTTTAAAGGATAAAAAAAAGTCAATGAAAATTGGGTGGGGGAAATACAAGATAACTAAATTAAGATTTACTTCTTGGGTTTTTTCCCTCCAATTTTTGCATATTAGTATACTTTTTTCAATCAATCTGTAAAACTTTGGAAAAAAAATTATAGCCTAACACCGGCTAAATAAAAATAAAATATGGAGTTAAATGTTTTTGTTCGTCAGGATTGAAACGAGCCAATGTTTACAAATCAAAGAAACCATAGCATGGCTTTAGTGTCCCCCGCCCGCGGCTTGCTTCGTGCGCGTGGCTGGGTTAAACATCCGTGGCTCTGATGGTGGCTTGGCGTGTGGCTGTCGTTTGATTTGGCAGCCGCCTAGCAAATGGCATCGCCAGCTGCTGGATTCCACTCTTTCATTCTAACTCTCCCTTCTTCTTATAGTTTGTATGCCGTCGCATGGTGTATTCTGTAAGAGTACTACGACGTATACAAGGTTTATTTGACTGACTGAAGGAATGGAAAAAATTAAAACGTCTGGAAGATTTTCTGGATGTTTAGTTTATAACTTAGAGATGTATTCATTTTAGACTTGTATTTCCATTCTTGAACATATCTTCCTTTTTTTCAATTGATAATTTATTTTAAATTATTGTCTGGCTTTTAGATACTGGGAACACGAAAACTGCACTGCTCTAAAGAACACGCCGCCATATTGTTTTTGTTTATATTCCGCGTATTTTGAAATCCAACTGCTCTAAAACCTTAAATAAAAGTACCAAATAATTTTATTCTCTTGCATTCAAAAATAAATCTGACATAACAGCATAGTTCATTTTTATCTATTTAGAAGCAAGTTATCATCTTGTATCACTTCTACAATTTTTTAGTTCATTTTTTTTACGTTTCGGTTTTTACTACAAAGAATTTATTTATACTCTAAAAGTGTAAAGTAAACAAGAATGAATGAATGAATGAAATTAGACAAATTACGTTGAAATATATTTTATTTATGGAATTAAACAGAATTGTTTGTCATTTAAGCCTCACATTGAAGATATTAATTAAAAATGACATCATTTTCTTCGAATTTGGAGAATTGTTTGTAATCAATCAATACAACATCAACGAGATGCGCAAAGAAAGACTGAATCTTAATTTTTTAATGTGACGCAATGCATAGCAATTTTTGCCAATAAAACGATTTCTTATCTTGGTACATTTAGTCTTTCGATTTACTGTTATTTTTTAATATGAACTTTATTTATTAAATGCTGAATTAACCTTCTTTTCCACGAGTGATTTTTCCTTATCCAATTTTACTACAAAAATATTTTTTAAAAAATCAAAAAATCTTGGATGAGATTTTTCCACAGATTTAGTTTTTGAAATTTTTAAAAAAATTCTTTCTTACACATACAAAAATACAAATTCAAATGTTTAGCAAAATTGTTTATGCATGCACACAAGTTCTTTTTATATTCAGTGGGGGCGGGGTCTTTGCCCCCACTCCTGAAAATTAAATTTTCTTATTCTCATGCTTGAAAGATCAAATGTTCAGTCATACTGTCATAGTCTATATTGTACAAGAAATTGTTCCAGTAACTGGCCACCATATTTCATACGCACTTTTGTTTGAAAAGCGCATAATGAAAAGAACATTTTAATTTTAATTTTTACAATGTTGCAAATTAAATTGTTTCCAAGTTAAAAAAGGACATTGCTATATTGTTTTTTTTTTAACATTTTTAGACTTAATGTTTATTGCTTTGAATTATTTCTTTACTTAGCTTAAAATTTTTGAATAAATTAATAACTAACGCCAATGCAAAAAACGTACTAGTATAAAATTTCTAGTTACTACTTTTTTTTTGTTTACATTTTTTTATTTGTTTTGTTTCTCGAGAAGATTTTTAGGAACTTGTTTTTTGTTTGGTTCTTACGAATTACTATCAACCAATCAGATTTGTCTTCGTCTTCAGAACGTCATGGCGGCATACAGAAAAAAATAAAATGATTCAGTATGAAAATTTAGCATAAAGAAACTGACTTTATTTTTTCTTTTTAGCTTTTTTAAATTAAATATTATGCTTAAAAAAAAGTTTTAATAATTTTTTTTTATAAAAAAACAAAACATTTCTTATTAGTTTTTAAAATTTTATTCGAGATGGAAAAATGGATTTTAGAGCGGGAATATTTTTATACTTTTTTTTAGTTTTGTATTTAACCTGGAGATCAGTTCAAGCTAGTTTAAAAAACAATTCTTATTGTTTGTTGGACTATACAAGAAAGACGTTAAGATTTTTCTTCATGAATCTTGTTTATAAAAAAATAAAATACTCATCTAATTTAAAAATGTGTGTGTAGTTTGTATTGTGCCAAACCAAAAATTAAATAAAATTATTCAGTGTGGACGAATTGAAAGAAAAGGTGCTTCTGCTTAGTTTCTTCGATAAGACCATTCGTTTAAAACAATAATAAATGGGTGGTGTGTTAGTGTTCAAGTTACTCGCTAAAAAACAAATGATAAATACTGAAGAAAACTTAACGCTTCTTATTTATTATTGTTATTGATATTTTAAAGATTTTACCGAGCAATTTGATGAAAAATAAAATTTTCTATGCCAACATATTTTGTCAACTTCATGAAAGTGTACGAAACGTCTGTGATCTGGAAATTAAAAAAAAATTCAATAATTTGATCGATTGAATCATTAAAAATCTTGAATGATAAAAAAATAGAGCTTCTTCGCTCGTAGTTCATCGTTTTCACCTTTATTTTGTTTTTACAACATTAAAGAATAAGCGATCTCTACATTTCAGTCAGAATGTGATCGCTACTGTTCGCCAGTTTATTTTTTCATTTTATGTGCAAATTTTAATATTTGATGCCAAGATTCGCATTGAGATTTACTCTCAGGAAAATGTAAATAAAAGTTTGCTGTTTTTGCATATAAAAATTGTAAAATATTTTCAAAATTCGGGAACCAAATAGTTTTTTTAGCTTCCACGTACATTTAGATTGTAAAATAAAGTGAAAAATTGAGAATTCAATGAAAAATAAATATTATTTTTAAAACAGTAAATTTTAGTAAAAACTTGTTTCTTCGAACATAACACAAGAAAGAACTAATGACGATTTATCCAAAACTCGACACAACATTAGATATGGATGGATCAATAAACCAGAGTGTAATTGTAAATGAAATCTGATACGCAGTTAAGCTGAATTTTGGTTTGAAATTTTCACTGTATGGTGTTTGATCTGAGAAATTATTAAATACGCTTCTTGCTTGAATTAAGAAAGAGATTATGCTGAAAAATTATTTTGTCATGTAAAAAAAAAAAAAATGGTTTCCGTTTTTTTTTTTTTTTTTTCACTATTAAACTGCGAACTTATTCGAAATACCATCTGACTTTTAAAATAATTAGATTGAAAAACTCGTAAATTTCTTTATTTCGCATAAATTAACAGGAAATGCCAAATTAATCGTTGGTTAAAACTGAAAACAGAAGAATTTGTTATTTTTATCCACTTTGTCATATATTTAATTTCCATAAGAAATTGAGTTCATTTTTTTTTTACCTAAGTTTTAATTCTGTTTTTACTTTTTTAATTCTTCAATAAGTTTTTTAGCTGACAAGCATTTTTAGGTTGCCTGAATGTGGGGTAAATGGTAAGCGAGATGGTCCGCTTGATCATTACTACCACGAGTAAATTCAATTCTCAATAGTTGTCTCTTTAATAACAATATTTGCCCATTTATAACCTATTATAAAGGAATAACACATTTACTTGTGCAATATACTTTTTTTTTCAATTTTCAATCATGTTCCCTTCGCTTCATTTTTTTTACACATCAAATAAGCAAGAATTAAAATGTAGATATATATTTTGACTTTTGAACATATTAATAAATTCTGTATGATTTTCTCGAGATAAACATATATATATATAGTCGTTATGCTGTTAATTTATTTTTCGAATAAATTAAATTTTAATTTCACGAATATGATGTTTTAATGCACGTTCCAGGGGAGGTAAGTAGTTATTCTGGATTCTGATAGATTGTCGACTAGACTTTGTTTTTTTTTTTTTAAATGAAATGTTTAATTTTATTTATAAAAATACTTTTGCGCAGAGTTCATACAAAAAATTATTTAAAAATAGCACAAGGACCAGATAAAATTAAACATGTATTACAAAATACATAAATATAATAACCGGTATATGTTTTTGTATATATGTGTGCATTTTTCCCCTCTAAATTAGCAAGACCAGTAGGCCCACTAACAGTACTAATAATAAAATGTTATTATATTACAGATGCAATTGGTATTTTCGGACCTCGTATAATTTGGACTGGAAACATGTTGCTACAAATAAGTATCTTGCAGTATATTTTGCATATGTGCCTGTGTGCTGATCTCACCTATTATGTGAAAGAGGGGAAAAGTCCTGATGTTTACCTTGGCAATATTGCTTCTGATGCACGGTTAATGGAGAAAGTGAAAGCAAAGGATCACAATCTAATAACATTTAGTCTTATTCAACAAAGTAATTCTCAGTTGTTTTATATCACTGAAAAAACAGGCCAATTATATACTGCCCAAATTTTAGATGCTGAGTCCCTTTGTATTTATAATACTGAATGTTATAAATTAATTGAAGTGGCAATGAAGAAAGCAACAACTGTTATGGAAATTTTAGAAATTGAAATTGTAATTCAAGATATTAATGATCATCAACCGGAATTTCCAAACAAACAAGTTAACATCGAGTTGGAAGAAGATGTTTCTGTTGGAACCAAAATATCAATTCCCAGTGCTATTGATAAAGATGTTAGTACTTTGAATTCTAAGGTTTCATATAAACTGAAAAAAGTAAAAAATGAACCTTTCATTTTGTCTGCTTTTAAGAAAGTAGATGGAACATCAGATCTAAGTATTACATTAGAACAACGGCTTGATAGAGAAGTAAAAGACTCTTACTTGATTCAAGTAATTGCAAAAGATGGAGGATCTCCTCCAAAACAAAGTGTTTTAAATGTTCACATTTCTGTCACTGATGTTAATGATAACTCTCCTGTTTTCACTGAAAATTTCTACAATGTGACAATAAAGAACAAACCAAGTGAAAGTTCTTCCATTGTAACTTTATCAGCCACAGATTTAGATTCTGGTAAAAATGGAAGAGTTACTTATCATTTTAGTGCAAAAACATCTGACCTTGCTAGAAGGCACTTTAAACTGAATGAAAAAACTGGACAGATATTTTTAAAGAAGAAATTCACTCTGACTGATAAGTTAATTCATAATTTATATATACTAGCCAAAGACGGAGGAATACCTTCTTTGACTTCTCTTGCAATGGTTCTAGTAAATGTTGTTAATCAACAAAATAATGCTCCTATAATTGATGTAAACTTTTTCTCTTCATCCACCATGAATGCAGTAAATGTTTTTGAGGATATAAAACTTGGTAGTTCTATTGCTTATGTGAAAATCACTGACTCAGATATCAAAGAAAATGGAGATGTTACATGTCAGCTGCATCATGATAAATTTCAACTTGCAAGCCTGGATATCAAAAAATATCAAGTTATAGTCAAGAACCCATTAGACAGAGAGACGGCAGATAATCATGATGTTGTAATTAGTTGTCAGGATAAAGGAACTCCTCCTCTTCAGAGTGAGAGTAAATTTTCTGTTAAAGTCAAAGATGTTAATGATGAAAAGCCTCAGTTTGTGAAACAGTTATTTAAATTCTTCATTAGCGAAAATCAAAAGTCTAAATTTCCTGTTGGTTTTATCAATGCCACTGATCCAGATTTGGGATCTGGAGGTAAACTGACATATTCTATACTATCAAACAATAATAAGCAGTTTCTACCTTTCAGAATAACAGATGATGGATTTTTATCAACATTAATGTCTTTAGACCATGATTTTCAAGATATTTATACATTTAAGGTTCTGGCCAAAGATAGTGGTGAACCTTCATTTAATAATACAGTTAATGTGATTATTGAAGTCAGAGATGAAAATGACAATGTTCCTTATTTTACATTTCCTAGTGTAAATCCTTACAGTATGGATATTGTTTACTATCCTCATCACTCCAAGAATATCACCCAAATCAAGGCATCAGATAGTGATAGCCAAGAGAATGCCTTTCTCAAATATGAAATAATCAGAGGCAATGATAAACAGATATTCAGTATCAATCAATACACTGGTTTGTTATCTTCAACTCATGTCCTAAGCCAACATGATGCTGGTTCCTATGAGCTTGAATTTCTTGTGAAGGACAGTGGTAGCCCAGTTCTATCAGCCAGAACGACTGTATATTTGACACTGACTGTAAGCAACAAAACATCAGAAATGTTAAATGCTGTTAACATAAAGACTGATAACAAGATCCACCTGACTTCAGCAATTATCATTGTATCAGTAGCAGTGACAATAGCTGTGATCATTACAGCTTCAATCTCAGTGTGTATACTTCGTTGTGGTAGTTCTCAAAATGTTTCATATAAAGAAGAGAATATTTCAAAAAGATTTAACAGTGATCAGAAGCATTTAATTTGGTCCCCTTATTTGGAAAACTCTTGGACTGACATGGCTAATTCAAGAAGTACTAGGCCAAAGACAGACTCATATGCAGAATTAGTTACAGCCTACAAGTCATTGGACAGAGCACATATGGTAAGTTTAAACAAATGTTTCTTTATATTGCTCTTAAATTTTGATCAAGTATCTAAATCATTTTAATAATTATGAGAATATCTTTGATTTAATTTTGAAAATATCTTTTATGAATTTTCATTTCTTTATGTTTTATTTTTACTTTTATTATGTATTTTTTATATCAAATTTCTTTTTAAAAAGAAAATTACTCCTTACTAAATCATTCTAAATTTAGAATTTTATATTAAAAAATAGAATAAAATAAAATCCATTTTTTTTAATGGATTTTAAGAAAAATATGTTTTTTGATTTATTCATTACCTTGAAATTATTCATATTTTGTTTTTTCTCTCTCGCTATATATCTAGTGAAAAAGATAGAATCAATTTGGTATTTTCAAAACTCATATCTTAAGTTTGTTTGAAATGAAACTCCAATTAGTAGTATCACTGATAATTTTCTCTTTAAGTTAATACCTACAAAAAAATCAACAAAAGCATGGTTTAAAAATCCATACTAGAATCATAAATTCTATGAGTTTCCTTCACTTGGCCAACATTGGCCTCTGCTACTTATCTGTTCTTTCTATGTTTTTTTTTCATCTTTCTCTCTTCTCACTTTAACATTTCTTCATATTTTAGGTTGAACTTTTCAGCTTGTCCCTAAAAAATGGAAATATGTTATCTATTAGATTTTGAGTTTAAATATCATTAATCATTAACAGATAATTAGTTCAAGTTATTAAAATAACCATTGAAAATATTTGTTTTATCTTGACAATTTCTTGTGATATCACCATTGAAATTATCAACAATTGCTTGCATATTTTGCAGAGTAATTTTTTTGTAGTTTCTAGTATTTCTTGCATATAAATCTGTTAGTTCTTACTCTCACTCTTTTTACATTTAATAATTAGCATTTACTTAGTAACTGGGTTAGCTGTACATTTTCCAAGTGTTTCATTCATTGACATTCAAGCCTAAATAAAAATAAAGATTTATGTTGGTTTTCAAAGCTAGTTGCCTTCATCTGAAAGACTTAGTGCTACACAATCTCACTAATATGTAGCCCTGTGTCAGTCTAACCTATGTTTAGTAAACAGCTCTCAGATATAATTTAGAGTTGTATTTTTACTAATTTTTTTCCTCTGTTGTATTTTTAGTATATTTGCATGCCATGTCTTATAGTCTCTTAATTTAGCTATGTACCTGAAAAGTAATTTGTAAATTATCAAAAGATCAAGTCTTTTATGTTTTGCTATAGAATGCACACTACTTAATATTCTTACTTATTTCCATAATCTATTTTCTAACAGAGGTATGTGCAAGAGGTAGCAGTACCTCTTGGTAAACAGTATGACCAAAGCACTGCTAGATCCTCTGACTACTCTACAAGGTCTTCAGCAAAATTGTCACATACTGAGAATGAATATCGTAGATGTAATGATCTGGTATCAGGACAAGGTGAAGGTACGTTGATTAAGCGATATTAGCTTAACTTCGAAACATATAAAATCATGTTACATATTTTATTTGCATAAAAATATTTAAAAATATTTGCATATTAAATATTAACCTTTATAATTTGTATTATAATAATATGTAATATTTTTAAGATTGATATCATATTTTATATGATATATATGTACTGTTATATTTAAAATATATTATTTCTCATTAATAGTACTGTCTTTCATTCTGAAATTTAAGTAAATATTAGTATTATTTAGAAATTGTTTGTCAACTGCAGTATATTTTTGGTGTGTTTTTTTTTCAGAAATGTATCATCACCAATACTGTAATCCTCCTCCATTGCAAGACGATCTCATGGAGACAAGGCTCACTGGACAGACTCTTAGTTATCCAAATGATTTGACAATCAAAACTAAAGGTTCCAACACACAAAAGACTGACAATGAAGAAAGGAATTATTCCAGATCACTAACTGGAAAAAATAGCACTCTGAATACAAAACAACAGTCAACAAATTTAATAGGAAACACTTACCATAATTCTCGACCATTACCAGCAGTACCAAACTAAGAAAAATAACAGTTATGTTTAGTTGCAATGTTATATAGAAATAAGATTCTTTGTAGCATTTCATTCTTAAATTTGATTCATTCCAAAATTTGATAAACCTTGGGACCATTAAGTGTAAAATAATTTGAAGTGTTTTATAATTAATTTAAATAATTTGAAACATAAGTGTATATGGTAGCTATTCATGATTTTGAAACATTTTTATACTTTTCTGACAAAGTCTAAATACTTCACCATTTTTTTGATCATTAAATGTGTGCAATTTATCATTCATTTTTTTGATTCCCTGTTTGTGAGTGCTCTGTATATAAGCATTACCATTTGATGTGGAATATAATTGTTTGAAATGGTTTTCAATATATTAATATATTTAATGAGTGCCTTACATTGTCACTGCAATCATTCTGACCATGCTCTTCAATTGCACATTGAAATCAGTTTTTATCACCAATGTCTTTCCATAGATATTATATTGTAGAATATTTGTTTCCAATCTTTCCTCAAGTAAAAAGAATACATGTATAATCATTTTTTTACTCATCAGCTTAGATGTATAGAATAAATATAACAATTAAATAAACATAAAAAATAAAAGTAACTGAAAATTTTACTGATATATTTGTTTACTTTTCAAGATTGTAGATTTTTGATTGCTTAAATCCTTATATTTTCATTGGGTGATGATGGAGATTTTTTCCCATGATCCATCAATACCAACCTACTTGAAATAGATTGCAATCCATTCATTATCATTATTTAATGTTTTGAAAATGAAAAATTAGAATTGTAGAAATATACCTTAAAAATTCTTGGAAAGTTTAGAAACTATACATTTCAAATAAATACAATGTCTATGGAAGTACATTGATAAAAATGGATTCATTGTCACAATTTCAGAGATGTTGAGTGTGCTTGGCATTATATGGCTACTTAAGTTATGCTTTGGGGTGCTTATCAAGTATAATGAGTTTAAGTTTTAATTTTCAATTTTAATTCATCTGAATATTTAAATTTTATGTTGCAATGTAGTAAATAATTGATTTACAGGTGATTTAATTATTAAATCAATTAAATAATTTATTGATGATACTACAGTTTTATATTGACTTCAAAATTTTACTTTTTCATAAAACTAATGTGGATGTGTTATATATTTTAGTCTTTAGTGTCAAGTCATTTTATAAGCTGTATTCAAAACCCAGACAATAATGTTGAAATTTCAGTTGGATTTTAATTTTTAAACATTTAGTAGAATTTAATTCCTATTTTTTAAACAGAGTTAGCTGTAGAAAATTTGCTTTATTTTAGCTCATGACACATGAACTAAAGAACTGAATTAAAGATTACTGATTATATTTTGGAGATAATCAAAACATTAAAACAGAATTTTTGCTTTAAAAATATTTATATAAATATTTTTATGTATCTTTTTTGATAACTGAAAAACTGTTTAAAATTTCCTCTCTGAATATCAATAATTCTTATATAAAAAGTAATTAAATAGGGCTATTGATTGTCTCCTCACATACAAACATGGACATATAACAGATGGATATGTACTTCCATTTTCATGGTTTTATGCATATTAAAGGTAAGTTCTTGATTTTTTTTTTTGTACAGTTTTTGATCTGAGAAAAATTGCTTTATGTAATATTTTTAATGTATTTTCATTAACTGTTTGAAAGATTATTTTTTGAAAAATTAAAAAATACTCATTTTAATCAAATGCTAATTATAATATTATTTCATGCTTTATTTTTGATGAAAATAAAGTCCTAAACTGTTCATAACTTTTGAAGTACATTTGACCACTTGAGAGATTTAAGCCACCTTTTATTCATCTCTCACTAATCTAAAAGAAGAGTAATAATCTGATAAGTTTTATCATTCTCTTATCAAATATACAAAATTATTCTTGTGCATGTGTAGGGAAATTGTTAAGTCCCTAACATAGCCAAAAGCTGAAAAAAAATTGTTTTACAAATAGTTATTTTTTAACATAATCACTTTGCTTGTCAATGCACTTAACCCCATTCCTCTCCATTAATCCCAGGCATTGAACATTATACAGTGAAATGTTCAGATCAAAATTCAGCCTATAACTGTTTGATTGGGGATTTATTTTATATTTATTGATTCACCCTTATACTATATGTAGTTTGTAGTATCTGACTTAAAAACTAAAACAATTTTATTTACATTGTTCATTGTTGTCCTCACCTTTATTGCCATATTCATGATGTTTCGGCCATTGTAAAGATGAGGACAACAGTCTTAACAATGCAAATAATTACAATATCTCATCTTAGAAATATAGACAGATAAAACAATTTTTTATAAGAATCTAAGAAATTTATTTTCTTTTTTACTTTATTTGTTTTATGGATAATAGTAATGAAGATGTTGTTTTTGTACCATTACTCAATTTTTTTATGCTTTTTATACTTTTGTTATATCATTTGTCACTCTGAAAAATAAATGTTTCACTGAGTAGCACCTTGTTAGAATTGTATTTTAGGTTATAAATGAAGACAGCTATAAATAAATTATGATATTTCTAGATTTTATTTGCATCATATGATTTCCAAATAATAATATTACCAGAATAACTTAGTGGTACTGAAGTTGAATGTTAGATTATTTCACTATTAGTTTATTTTCATATCTTTTCATGCTCAACATAAAAAAAAAACTAATCATAAAATTTTCTTCTCTTCATGAATATGACAAAAAAACATAACAGTTTGAGACAAACAATTACATAGAATTAAATAATATGGTCATTTTATCTTTTTTGTAAATCTAATTTTACACTTATTGAATTCTATAAAATCTAACAAAAAATCTTCATGTTTCTTTGTATTTTCAGGTGTATATGGTCCCAGTTGTTAATCTTCTCCCGTCACAAAACTGTCACTATCAGCATACAAGTTGATAAAGTGATATTTCCCTGATTAATCCAACAGTTATAGCCAGCAACATCTTTCAAAAAATGCACATAAAATACTTTAGAAAAAAAGAAAGAATGGAAGACAACAAAATGTTTCTTAGAAGACTTTTAAGATTTCTCAACATTTTATAAACTTCACAGCATATTCTTGCCATATTGGAAAAAATATTGCCCTTACTCATTTTTAATAAATTCACAATTCTACTTGATTTGAACTAAATTTCTCAAATACTGTCAAACCATGCTTTTGTTAATGTCCTCTATTTTAGTTTCAACACAATCTGTTTTTAAAGAAGAGTAACAATAATATTCAAAAAAGATACTTTATAATGGATTATTTGAAATTGCACAAATAAAACAATTTTTCTGTTCATTATTCTTGTAGCAAGTAAAAACAGGAAATTTATGCCTGTATTTAAAATTGAACTTTATTGAATCATTTTGATTTGACAATTGTCAAATTCAAAGCTTCAAATGTCCTTTCTAATAATTCACTTGGTTTCAGTATACCATGTATGCAGCATTAAATATGGATAAATTAACATTGATGTTGATACAATGAATTCTAAAATATCTATCTTCAATTTTAATTATTACTTAAGATTAGCAACTTGATTCATTAGAAAGATCAGGCCTCAGTGCAGCCAAACATTTAAACTGATAAATATTATAAAAGAAATGTGATTTTCTTGTGTTTGTTTTAAATGAAAATGTTAAAAACATAATTAAAATTTACTTTTCATTTGTATTTAAACATGCTTTAGTATTTTCAATTTAATGCAACTATAATTCAAGATAAAGAAATTGTTTGAATTGAAAAATGAATTTAGCATGTGTGTATCTTTTTCAAACAAGTTAACCAAGTTTTATTTATTTCTTTATTTATTTAATATATTTAATACTGAGTATATTTATGTGTGTGTTTATATCTATAAAATATATCTATATATTATATATTTGCAAATATAATGTGTAAGTCTTTTTGATGAATAAAAAATATGTTCTTGTTTTGAGAATATGGAAAAGTTGCCTGTTTTTATTTCCTGTAAAGTTGATGAACCGGTGAATGAAGGAATGCTTATTAGACACAGCACAATGAACATGGATAAGTTTGTCAACCAATTGGCAAAAATTAAACTTACAACTATTGAACTTTGCACTCTCATTACATAATATTGCTAAATGAATACACAGGTAAGTTATTGTAGACATTATGTTTCTGCTCCCCCAACCTCAAGTTTCTCTGTCAGGTGAAAAGGTAAACAGGCGTTTTTTTTATTTAGTTTTACATTTTATTTAATAAATTTTAGTACAGATAGACTCTGTTTTATTTTTAAGATTCAAAAATAATTTTATTGTCACTGTTTGTTTTATTAGGGATCTGTTTTTAAATTGTTCATATCCCATTGAAACCACTATTTATAAAATTTCTGTGAAAATATCTGTTCAGTGATAAATTGATTGTATTTTAAAATAAATAAAAAATATGATTTGGATAAAAGTTAGTTTGTTCCTTATAGGTATTGACTAAAGCAAGTATGTAGCCCATATTTCCAACAGATAAAATACCGCAATAAACAAATGAGTATTTCTGGGCAGCTCATATTAAAAAAATGTTCATATGTAATTGTTAGGTAAGCTCAGTGAGAATAAAGTATGCATGATTGAATATATGAAATATCAAGATGATATAAATTTCATAAAGTATCTTTCATTTCTTAGCAGTAGATTTACTTTTAAGCTGGACTTTCAAATTAATTTCTCTTTCCAATTTATTAGTTATTAGGTTATTAAAAATAACAACTATTATTTTACAAATTCAATAAAAAAATCTATATAGTCTGCCTGATTTTCTGACCATTTGTTCCAGTGATGTGTGAAATTTTTAATACCCACAACAAAGAAAAGTTTCTGGTTGGTCATCAAAAACCATCTGAGTGAAACTGAATATCATGTATATGGCTACTAACAATCAGAAATGAGAGGAAGACATCAAAAATGTACGGTAGGTTGAGCAGAACCTCTAACTTTGACTTTTGGCATTTTAGCTTCTTCCTTAATTCCAATAACAGACTAACCTTCATTTTTAAGTGCTGTTGAGAATTTCAAGAAAATTGGCTGTTCTTGCATGAAAGAGATTCAAACTGACATATCAATAACAAATAAACTGAAGATGATGGCTAACATGCCAAAGCATGTATTTCTGACTGCATGGACATTCAAATATATTAACATCTATATATTTTACTTTTGTAATGCAAACATTAAAGGCTTATGTAAATTAAAATTATTTGATTTTTCTAAAAGAAAAAAAAAAATAATTAAGTAGTAGTCAGTTTACATGTTTAACAAAGTTTATAGATTTTTTACAAGAAAATATTTTTATGAAAAATCTATAATACTCTATTCTTATGATTTTTAAAAATAGTCACAATAAAAAAAAAATTCATAAATTTTAATTTAATTTTTTTATATTTGATATTCTTAATTTAAAAGAAATTAAAATTTATAAGTTTAATGACAGATATTTAATTAATGGTCTTATTATTTAGACATTGATTCAGTGGTTTTATTTGTACAACTACGTGTACAAATATACATTCGGATTACTGGCAACTATTTTTAATATAATTTTTTTGCTATGAAACTGGCCCATTTTTATTATTTACTTATATTCCTCTTTATTTTAAACTATATATATATATATATATATATATATATATATATATATATATATATATATATATAAGGCATACTTGATTGAATAAATTACAGACATTATGTCTGCTAATTTTTAACAAAATCCATTCATACTGACGAATAACCTTCTGTGTATTGATGTTAAAAGATGGGGGAAATGTGCCATAGTTGTTTAAATTTCTTTTATTTTCATTTCCCCAAGTACTACCATAGTGTCAACCATTTTGCATTTAAAAGCATAATGAAAAAATTATGGTAATGGATAGCAACGCACAGCTTTGTATGAAATACTTGTACAATTTAACAACATATAGTTTTATACCACTTGCACTCCTGAAGATGAACTTGGGAAATTAAAATAAAAGGAATTTAAACAGTTATAGCACATTTCTCTCATCCTTTATTATCAATACACGGAAGGTTAGTGAGTATGAATGTATTTTGTTAAAAATTAGCAGACATAATGTCTGTAATTTATTCAATCAGACATGCCTAAAAGAAAATTTTCTGCCTAAATACACACGCGCACATATATATACACATATAGTTATAGGTTTTTCTGAAGTGTTACAGTTTTTAATGTTTTAAAGAAATTATCACAAGATACAACAATCATGACTAAACTATAACATGGAACATTCAGAATTAGTTTTTTTTTTTTTAAATAGATTTAATATCTAGCATTTGATTTTATGCCATTTTCCTTCAGATTCCTAACTTCACATGTTTGTAGAACTAACATTTTCAGTTGAATATTTCTACTAAATCTAATATCTTTTACAAAATTCATTACTTTTATTAAGCTGTTTTCAGGGTTTCCTGTTGTATTTTATAAATTTGAAATAGTTTTAATATTAAATTTCTAATTTAGAAATAAATCTTTTTTTGATCTTATGAAATAGTTAAGAGTTGTGCAGAATTTCTGCTTTAATATGATTCCTCTGTAACATTGTGTGCATAGTTTATTTCCCTGTTTGAAGTCAAGTTGATTTCTAATGTCATCAGAAAATTGAACCAAAGTTTTTTGGTGTTTTTTTTTTTCTTCTTTTTATATCAACTTCTGTGAAAACAAATTGATGAAAATTGAGGAATAACATTTTCTATATATCTTACTAGTCAAAAGAAAGAAAAAAGAAGCAAACTCAAATAAATTGCTACTTCATTGACTGGTAAAAATGTCTTTAAGTTAAAATATAATTCTAAACATTTGAAGAATGTTTACTTTAAAATGTTTTATATGTTTCCGCTGTAAGAAGAGTAAATAATGTTATTGGCATTTCTTCAATTAAAATCTGCAGAAAGAATCTCTTAATATAGATTTGGAAATTTATTAGAAAATTGGATTAAGTTTCTTTAAACTGAAACTGGAATTTTGTTTGAAAATGTATTTTTCTGAGGTAGTTTGGTCTGCTGTGTTTGAATGTGCCCTTCAATTCTTTTGAATTTTTTTGTTTTTAGAAAAAGAAAATGAAGCTTTAAAGTGGGTTTGGGTTAAGTGGCTTTGAAATAGGAACACGATTTACAACATACATACAATAGTTTACCATGACATTTTTTCTATATTTATGACAATGGATATTAAATTTGCAATGTGAATTTTATGTAAAACTGATCCCTGCTTTTGTATCCGTTTTTATGCAAATGTGTGTGATTTTAAAATTCAGAAACCTAAGAAAAAAGAAATTATTGTGTTTTTTTATTTTACTGAAAATAGTAACTTTGTTTTAGGAAGTTGAGCAAGATGTAGAGGCTGAAGTTAGACGTTTTCCAAGCAGTGCCAATTGAGAAACATATTTTATCTTTAATTTTGTTAGACTTTCTTATTTAAAAATTATGGACATTACAGACTAACAACCAACCAAACCTTATTGCTTATATAAAAATGGGTACAAAATGAAGGTCCAGCTTAACCTTATAGTTACATTTATAAACTAAACTCATCCTCTAATATTTAATTTCTACAAGTAATAAACATCATATTCATATAGCATATTAAAATGCATATTCTTACAAAAATCTACTAATTCATTTTAATGAGTCTTAACCAATAATTGAAAATATCCTTAGCAGATAGTTTTAATATTTGATCATTAGTTTCTTCTTTGATGTACCATGTCCTTTGAAGAAGTTGTTAATCAATGTTCTCCACAGTTTCCTCCCTTTCTAAATAAATTTTTCTTCTTTTATCATCCCTCTTTGTCCTTGTTTTGTCATCCATTTAATGAAACTTGTCAAGTAGGTTACTTGCTGTTTCCCCTGCTTCTTTTGCCTTTAATATGCCCTGTGAGTGTTAAATTCTCCAAGCACTTACGCCCTAGAAATTTCAGAAACTGTAAAAATCAGTTTTAATCAATAATTTTTCTACATAAGGTTTTAACTGGCAAAATTTAAAAAAAAAAAAAAATGCATTGGATTGAGGTTAGAAAAAAAATAACAAACTTAAAAGAAGCCATTATCATAATGAAAGGGAGGTAATTCAAATGAGGCACAATATAATAATGCACAATATTTCCAGTTTCTAATAAATCATTGGTAGTATAGGGTTTAATATTAAATATTTACAATGAATATAAATATAAACGTTTGAAATTTATTCTCATTAATGCAGTTTTTTATCCTAATGCTCAGACATTTTTAAGATTTCAAGAACTTTGCACTACAATATATTTTATGAATTATTATAATAAAATCATTTAAAAAAATACTTCTATACTGAATCATTCTGGTTATTCTAAAGATTTGCATTTATTAAAAAAAAAACTTACAAAAATCAGAGGAATAAAATTTCAGCATAATGCATATACACATTTAAGCTGCTATATAGTCAACCAACTAACAGAGAAGTCCTTGTCATATTAAGAACTCAAAACACTTTGTGGAATTGAACTGAGGTGCTCCTAGCTATAATAATTGGGTGCTAAATTTGAATGTGGTGATCCTATTCACCAGGGTTCTTGCAGATGAGTCTCTATCAATGATTTGAAACCATTGTAATCAGATCTTTGGAGAACCCACGCAAGAATTATTAAATTGAACTATCTCTATATTTGGAGTTTTATACCAGTTGCTATAGTTATATAGTATCTGCTCTAGATACTTATTTCTGTTCTACTATGCCCATTCATAATCAAATCTTAAAACTTAATTTCTTTTATCAAAGAATTAAAGAGAAAGCATAAATTTTATAAATGCTGCTTTTGTTTATGGTGCCTTTTCACTGTTGAAATATTAGCCTATATCTGAGCTCATTTTCCTGACAGATAAAGATATTATAAAATCATAGCATCAAATTATTTCTTAACCCATATTTTCAATTTTTTTTTTCTAGACTGATTTACATATGGCAAAGTTTAATCTTGAAATATAAACATTAGAAAGATTCAAAAAATTGGCATTCCATTGAGATTTATTGTCAGCTATGGGGTTTGGCATGCTACCCACTGGCCAGTTTCCTGGTAAATATAGTCAACCAAAGAAACAGGGAAGTCCTTGTCATATTAAGAACTCAAAACACTTTGTGGAATTGAAATGAGGTGCTCCTATCCATAATAATTGGATGCTAAATTTGAATGTGATCCTATTCACCAGGGTTCTTGCAGATGAGGCTCTATCAATGGTTTGAAACCATCGTAATTGGATCTTTACTTTGGAGAACATACTAGCATCCTGATAGATAACTCGATGGAAATGTTGACATTCTGTTTACAAACAATATTTTTCCAATTAGGGTGTAACATATACCAACAGGAGTAAGTCTTGGCTTTGGGATTGCTGTTGTCATCAGCAATAGTGTGCATATTCATGAAATACTTTGATGAATGACTTTAGAAATGGTACAGCTAAAGTGGCTGAGATATGTACATGACATATTTATACTCTGTATAAATACATCTGGGCCATGTGAACTAAGTAAGACCTTTGATCCAGTTCACAATGGATGAAGAAAACAATAAGCTTTTCTTCCTTACATCAAAAGTTTATTGGAAAAGATTCAGAAGATCTGCAGTCCATACATCAGAACAATATTTGGAAGCAGCTTGACCTTCTGGAAAAATCTTGCCAAGTCAAGCCTAACATAGAGGAGAACATGATCAAGAACTGTGTATTCCATCCCTGGCACCTAGGGCAAAGAATTTAATGGTGAAGCAATTTGACTCTTAAAAACAAGGCTGGAAGGAACATTGAAATGCTGTAATTAATGGTGGGACAATGAACTCAGGCATGACTGATCATGTATGGCAGAAAAGGGTAGTCACCAGTCCCTGTGGAATGAGGTAAAAATACTAGACAGAAAAGAACACTGGAGAGTCAGACATTTGAAAGAATCAGCACATATGTTAGGCTATGAGCAACTCTTTAGTAGATCTTGTATAAAAATAAACACAATATGCAAACTGTTAATAATTAAAGAGAAATGACAGCAAGGCTTCAACAGTAGCAGCACTAAGAAAGGAGAATCCTCATTGTATGCAGTCAATTGTAACAAGCAGCAGGCAGATTAGATTTAGAAATAATAGATTATTAGTAGTAAAGTGTTGGGTTGTGAATTTGGTGATATAATAAGTGTGACTTCAATCCCTGGTCTAGGTAGTGTAGATTTAG
>CAHIKZ030000273.1:580000-832500 GCA_903632075.3 Acanthosepion pharaonis
ACCTAATTAAATATAAATGTATTTATACAGCTTTCATTTTAAAAGAAATTATTATTTGTTTGATAACACTTACGAAAGTTCCACCATGATGTTTATTAAGCTTGGAAGTTCCACTCTTCAAAATGTTTGACAATTTCATCTGGAAATAGATTCACTTTATTTGATTAATATTTAATATAAATCTTGTTAATGTAAAATATTGATTTAAATGTGTACTTTTTTTTCTTTCCTAATCCCAAGTATTGACTTAAATTTCTAGATTGTCAGTATTTTTTAAAATATCTAAAACCAGAATACAGTACAGTTTTTCTTTTGGTATTCTCTTTGTACTCAGAAGTAGTGTAGAGTATAGAAACGTTATTTCCAAATTTTTGTAATAAACTCTAGCAGTATGAAGGACAATGCTTTTCAGTGAAGAGTCTTTTTCAAAATCCAAGTGCATTTATATTGATAGAAGGGAGATAACTCTAGTTGCCAATTTACAAGGTGGACTTGAATACTAACAGAATACCCATAATGAAATTTAAAATTAATTCTACTTTTTTGTTCATTAATAATACAATGGCTGATGTTTTTATTTAATATATAACTAAAAAAATACTCTGAAAATATAAGGTTAAAATTAAGAAAGTGGTAATATCTACACCTTGGTTATATTAGCATTAAATATATACCATAATAAAACTATAACATCAAGGAATGAGTTCCCTTGATATAATTAATAAGAGAATGAATGATTTTAAAAAATATCTTGTAAAAGTATGATATATTTATGATATGCAAATTATACTAAAAGAAGAATTTTTTTTCATGCTATTACATCATGAAGAATCGTTGTTTTTGTTACTGATATTATAATTAAATTTGTTGCAATTGATATGCTTCTAAGCTATAGAAATAAATATGAAGAAATATTTTATTTCACAATATGCCTTAAAGCTTACTATTAATAACAGTTTTAAAAATATACATTTATATACTTTAATATGTTTATTTAAATAAATTTTAAAAACTGAATATATACATGAGCTATTAATGATAACTGATTTTTATGATGTCTGAAAATACAAAAAAATGTCACTATTTTTTCTTTTTTATAGCAGGGAAAAATTTAATCCGAAGTCATTCTAGGATTTCAGTACAGTTAGTCTTGCATAGTACTTTACAAATAAAAAGCATGATATAGTTTATTCCTTGAAGATTTCTTGGAGAGCATAAGGCCACAACTATGCCATGCTATCAGTGGTACTATTGCATTTTCAGTAACAAGTAAGTTTTTACAAGGTGAAGTTGAAAGCCCTATGCCCAGTTCTCCTTTTTCCACGCTTGGGACACGATTTGAATTGTTCTTTGAGACTGGTTGATAACCAAGGCTAGAAAATCCAGTTTGTTCTTCTATTTTATCCATAGATGTGGGGAGAAGAGATGGATTCATATTTTTCTCAAGATCATTAGAGCAAATTAAATACAAACTGTCATAGTTGTAATTTGAACTCCGCTCATGAATTCCAGTTTCTGTGCTGTTATTTGTTTAACCACTCATACAACCATACTATTCCCAGTTTTTTATCGCTAAGAACTTAAGCTGGTTGAATAGTATCTGCTATTATTGCTACTATCAATACAAATATATAAAGATATTAGTTACTTGATATATAATATACAAAGGCAAATGGTGTATGCAAGTAGTAGATTGGTGCATTTCAGAACACAGTCTTTTTAAATATTTTTGCAATGTGCAGCTGGTGCAATGGATAGTAGCTTGTAATGGGAAATCAGAGTGATGAGTTCAAATTTCAGTAGAGTTCATTACATTCACCTACATTCAAATACCTTTGGGAAAGGTATGAGTCCCTTCTCCCTCCAGTTAAATAGCAGGGCAGACATGGATCTCTAACTGTTGTTGGCTAGAAAGTCAACTCTGATTTCAAAACTGTACATAGCCCTGACACTGTAATAAAGATACCTTAAGCAAGATCTCTCTTAGGTTTTGACTGAAGTGCTTCATCAAAAACAACTCATTGAACAATTGTTGGGCAAGGATCTGCATAATGGATTATGCAACTGTTGCATTGCATTTTTGTCAATAGTTCATCTTTTTTAAAAGCTATTATAATATAATTTCCTTCAAATGTCAAAGATCTTAAAAATGCTTATGCTATGTAGATTTTTTTATTTATTATAAAATGTTTTAAGGAAGTCTAACAAAAATTGAGTTGTTATTGCATCTGAAATGGAAACAAATTTGAGTGGAAAAGAAACAAACTATTTTACACTCACATGGCGTTCTTGGAAGTTACTAGCAATTAAAACCTTACCATATATAATAATCATTTATCTAAAGAAAGCAAATTATTGCAGCCAAATGTTGTATATGAAAACTAATTTGATCACAATTCATTGTTTAGACTGCTTGATTAGAAATGTCAGCTAGACCAATTTGCTCTGGTGATAACTCACATAAGAACAAATTATCTTAATATAGTAATAATAAAAGGATGAATCTTATACAATTATAGTGACATGTTAATGATTTTCTCTAAGTTGCCATAATCTGGATCAGGGATGGGCAAACTATGGTCTTCAAGCTGCATGAGGCCTGCTTGATGATTTTATGCAGCTTGCAAGGGCACAGCATTACTTTTTGAAGTATCCATTAATAGATTTTAGTAATTTTTGGGTTACATGTATAAACAAAATAATAATATTTTCAAAACAGGAATAAAGACAACAAAGGTGCAAATTATATATATTTAGTTATGTTCCACCCACACTTTGTCTCTGTCAATGCTCAATCATTGGCATAGTGACATAGGGATTTAGATGCCTGTGTGTACATAAGATGTCATTTCTGCACTTTGCTATAAATGTCTCATGAGATTTATCAAGAATTTCTTATTATATTATTGTAAAATATTTTTCTTAGGTGTAAAATTCTCATTAATATTAGCAAATGTATTAAATTAATTTCTTGATCATTTGTGCATTCTGTTCATAAAATGTGTCTAATAAGCAAATAAATGTACAAATAACTGGTGTGTATATGCTTGTCATTTATATTGTTGCTGTGAAACTTGTGTTGTGATACAAAGGGCCAAAAATTATGCAACCCACCTTGAAAAAAGTTTGCTCACCCTTGCTCTGGATAATGGTCATCCATCCAAGTGATTTTGCACTCAAAATGTTGAGATAGGAACACCATAATGTCTTAAATAAAAAAAAATTTAAATAAATGATTTATGAATGATTTCAATATTGTAATTTTTGACATTATTATTATTTAAAAAGTTTGAACATATACAGTTTCTCTAATAGAAATGTGAAGGCTGTATTGGAATAATTATTTACCTTATAATATTTTGTCAATAGAAATATTAATAAAGCAACTTTTTGAGATAAAAGATATTGATGAGAAATGATATTAGATATATTTGAAAGTCACTTATAAACTAATATATTCTCTTCTCTAAAAAATGATTTCATTTTAAACATTTTCACTATAAGATTTTATACATTCAGTTTTTATTTATGTTTATAGAATATAAGCCAATGTAGCTTTTTAATGTTTCCTTTGTCAAGAAAGTGAGAGAAAAAAGATTTTCGGCATATTCAAATCATGTATGAGGTGAAAGTATAACATTTAACTCAAATATTAATGCAATCTCGAATTAGTGTTCAAAATAAACAAAGCAAATTTCACAAAGAGGGAAAAAATGCATACAGAAAGACGTGAAAAGAAAAATCACGATTCAAATATTTTCAAGTTTTACTAAACATTTACATATGTTACAAATTTGAAAAATAATTTGTTTTACTTTTTTTTCTGAAAAATCTATACAAGCTTAGATCTTTATAAATAATAAGTATTTAGTAAAATATAATTAAGAATTTAGTTGTTAATTTCATATATTTTTCAAAATATTAATTCTAACAAAATAACTATGAAGGCATATAAAAAAGAAAAAGAACTCTATAAAAATAATAAACAGCTAATCACAATAAACAGAGTTTTTATAATTCTTGATAATGAAAAGTGATATCTATGCATATATTTTTAGATGTAATATTAAACATTTGAAGAGGCTTTCTTTCTGAATTGGGGATTGGAGGTGATTTTAAAGTTATTCAGAAAAAAATGAGAATTATATTAAAATACGAAGTTACATGCAGAACAAAGGAAGTTTTGTATCAATAAATATTTTTCTTCATTTTCTAAGCTATGACTGAAATGAAAAAAATAATTTCTCTTAATGTATATATGTGGAAGACTTGGAGATTCAAAGCAGAATACTAATTTTATGAATTAGAAAAACCTCTCTGATTTGATTTATGTGAAAAGAAGATGGAAGGAAGAAAGCAGATCACAATGAATAAAAAAAATAGGATCAGTGAATTGAATTTTGGGAGGTAATTTTTTTCTTTTTATACTTTTCTTTTATTTTTATATTAATGAAATTTGATATAAAATTGTATATATATGCACTTACAAATATTTAAAAATTAAAACTTGCTATTAAGTCAAAATTTCGAGTGGCAGTCTTAACTTGAATCCATGACACATAGCAGTTCCTACGTATTGAAGCAGCCATTGCACAAATGACATACACCTTAGGACTGCTGTCTCCTTTATTATATCAACCAAAGAAAGCAAATGTAAAAAGAAAAAAGAACAAAATAACATTACTCCCAACAAAGACTTCTAAAAGGAATGTAACTTTTATATGATAGCAAGCTTGAAAATCTGAGAGAAAAGGTAAGTGAATTTGGAAATTTTGGATTTTATATTTCTGATTTTAAATATGATAGATAAATGTATATATGCATATGTTCCATTGTAATATGTTCAGTTTCACTGAAGTAAAAGCTACAAATCCTTTCAGTCATAAGAGACGTTTAGGATATAAGAAGTAAAAAAGAAAAGAAAGAAATTGTAAAAAATAAAGCTTTTACAAAGAAAAGAAATGTCTTTGTTCTAGTTTTATTGCATGAAGCAAATGATATGCAAACAAAAAGACAATACAAAGAAATATTTATCAAAAAATTGGTTTCTCAATCCTATAAAGCTGTAAAAGCTATTTTTCTTAAAAGTCTTATCAGTTTAATAAAATAAAGGATGATGAAAATGATGAAGTAAAATTGATGAAATAATGACTCTGTGAAAACAATAAATATGGCTGCCTCACTGCCTGTACTGTTTAGAAAGCATTAACATGATTTCTTTATTAAATAACCAGAAATATTTTTAAGTTTTGTTAAATTTCTTAGAGTACAGAAAAAACATATTCAGAAAGTAGTTTTTAATGATGAATGTTTGATTATGAGCATTAATTCTTTTGTTGTCTCATCAATTCTTGACTATTATCTGTAATTTTCACATTTTTCAAATCTGTAATGGAAATGATATGTACAAATTATGATGTAATTAATGTTTGTATGAGAACATGAATTCTACAACTGAAAACATTTAGCATTACTTTCATTTATGTAATAATCAATTGGTTAATTATAGTTAGTTGAAGAATAATTTTATTTTATATTTCAGATAATTTAAGATTTATTTATACTCTTCAGAAAACATAGATATCTGTTAACAGAAATATGTTACTACAACTATATATACTTCTTTCTATTATGAAATTTTGTCAAAGTGTCGACCTCATATTCAAAGTAGAAGAAGGAAAAAGTCCTGGAACATATCTGGGGGACATTGCTGCTGACTCTAATGTCATGGATGATGTGGCAATCCAAGATCAAAATCTAATCACATTCAGTCTTATGGAACAGGATGGTACAAGTAGTTCTCCATTATTCCGTATTTCTAAAAACACAGGAAAACTCTATACAGCCCAAACATTGGATGCTGAGTCTCTGTGTACATTCAACAAGGAATGTTTTGTAATGGTTGATGTTGCTGTACAAAAATCTAAAAGAATTATGAAGATTTTAGAAGTAAAAGTAAAAATTGAAGATGTAAATGATCATCAACCAGAATTTCCTGATAAGCAAGTTAACATTGAATTTGAGGAAGGAGATGGCAAAGGAATGAGAAAGTTAATTCCAAATGCAATTGACAAAGATGTTGGAGAAATTAATTCTCAGATTTCTTATGAACTGAACAAAAAAATGAATGAACCTTTCACGTTAGCTGTTTCTAAGAAAGTTGATGGGACATCTGAACTAAGTATAAAATTAGAAAAGATGCTTGATAGAGAAGAAAAGGATTCATATATGATTCAAGTAATCGCTAAAGATGGGGGATCACCACCAAAACATAGTATTTTAGATGTTCAAATATTTGTCACTGATATCAATGACAATACTCCTGTCTTTTCTCAAAATGTCTACAATGTTTCTATCAAAAACAAACCGAGTGAAACATCTTCCATTGCAACTTTATCAGCAAAAGATTTAGATTCTGGCAAAAATGGAAGAGTCACTTATCATTTTAGTACAAAAACATCAGATGTTGCTAAAAATCACTTCAAGCTGAATGAACAAACTGGACAGATTTTTTTGGAGAAGAAATTTACATTGAGTAATATTATGACACATAACTTATATGTTGAAGCAAAAGATGGTGGCAGTCCACCATTCACTTCACTAGCAATGGTTCTTGTAAATGTAATCAACCAACAAAATAATCCTCCAACTATTCACTTGAAATTCTTATCAGCTTCAGGAAAAGATTCAACATCAGTTTCTGAAGATATTGAAATTGGCAGTTCAATTGCTTATGTAAAAGTGACTGATCATGATGTTGGACAAAATGGAGAAGTGAGTTGCGATCTGCATTATGATAAATTTAAATTACAAAGTCTGGATACAAAAAAATATCAAGTAATTGTGAAAAAAGCATTGGATAGAGAAACAGAGGCAAAGCATGAAATTATCATCAGCTGTCAAGATAAAGGATCTCCTCCATTGCAAAGTAAGAATAAGTTCTCTATCCAAGTGACCGATGTCAATGATGTAAGACCACAGTTCTCTGTGGAGACATTTAAATTCTTCATTGAAGAGAATCAAAAATCCAGATTTTCTGTTGGTTTCATCAATGCAACAGATCCAGACTTGGGACTTGGAGGTAAACTCACTTATTCTCTGCTAACCAATAATAAACAATTTTTACCTTTCAAAGTCAAAGATGATGGCATGATTTCAGCTATTATGTCATTGGATCATGAGTTTCAAAACATTTATAAGTTTCAAGTTTTTGTGAAAGATAATGGAATACCATCTCTAAATAATACAGTGAATGTGATTGTTGAAGTGACTGATAAAAATGATAATGCTCCATATTTTACATTTCCCAGTGTAAATCCTTATAACATGGATATTGTATATTTCCGGCATCATTCAAAGAATATCACGTCTCTAAAGGCAACTGATGGAGATAGTCAAGAGAATGCATTTCTAAAATATGAAATAATCAGAGGCAATGACAAGCAGATATTCAGCATGAACCAGTATACTGGTTTATTAAGTTTCAATCGAGTGCTTAGCCAACAAGATGCTGGCTCATATGAGCTAGTATTTGTTGTGAAGGATAGTGGTAGCCCAGTTCTATCAGCAACAACTAGTATGTTTTTTACACTAACTGTAAGCAACAAGACAGAAATGCTAAGTGCCATTCATACGATAACTGAAGATAAAGTTGATCTTACATCAGTGATTATTATTACAGTTGTAGCAGTGACGGTAGCAGTGATCATTACTGCTTCTATATCAGTATGTATCATTCGATGTAATGATCAGAGAAATGTAACCTATGCCCATGCAATGAATCCACCAAATGTGGGTGGTGCAAATGTTGGTCCAAGTGGCAGGTACATGAGTGACCAGAGACATTTAATGTGCCCTTCAAAGCAAGGAATATCTTGGCCAACTGCTGTGAGCAAAACACATGCTGATAAAATAAGAAGTGCACATATAAACCGACCAAGCAGAGAATCCCATTCTGCAGAAAAGCTTCCCAATCAGCAAAAAAGATCAGCTTCTCTTCCACAAACTTCAACAAACATTGAATCTCAGGTTAGTATATGGTTACATTCTTCTATGAATATAATTGAATTTAAGACAAAATTAGAATAAACAGTTCTTAAATGTATATGTAACAGAGTTATCCCATCTTACTAATGTAGAACTTATTTGTTAATATTTGATATCATCAAAAGGTATAAAATTTAATTCAATCTTTTAATCTGAAGCTCAGAATAATAAAGCTTTATACTTTCATATTCTTTCTGTAATATTTCTTTTGCTCATAATTGTTTTCAAAGCATTTTCCTTTCCTTTTTTTTTTTCACTTGCATATAATTGAGGTAATAATTGTTATATGTATTATCCTTACTCTATATTTATGCAGAATAACAATATATTTTAAATTTCTGTGCATTACAGTCACATGTTCAAAATGATGTGAGGCTTCCAAGTAGTCCAAAAAATAAAACTCAGCAAGTCAATTCTTTGGAATATAGCAACCATCCCTCACCGAAGCTTTCACGCATTAATAGTGAAGAAAGTCCAAGAAATCCTAACACAAGTCAAAATCAGGGAATTGCAGGTATTTAACATCTTATCCATTGTACTTTTGTTGAATCTTTTATTGTGATAGGAAAATTGTATAAGAATTGCAATGACATTTTGGAAAAAGTAAAAGACCATCTAGGTTCTGTTATTTTCTTTTTCATTAATAATTAATTTTAAAACATTAGAATAATTCTTCAGTTTATTTTATCTCCTGAACATATTATATGAGGGATATTCAAAAAGTAATGTACAAATATTTTTTAATCCAACATATTTATCACAATATAAATAAACCATTCTGCATGTATTAACTGCATTTCTGCATAGTTTTTATTGAAAATGATGCACTAGTCCAAACCATATACTGCTTGTGCATTTCATATGACATGGTCAGAGAGTTATTGTAATGAGATACTGTGAAACTGAAGACAAATTAAGGGAGCTCTTCATTAAAAAAAGACCAGGACATTTGTATAAAGATACCAGTCTGCTATGCTATATGACATTGTTACTCTAACTTGGCCATGATGATAAAAGAATGATTCCAGTCATGTGCCAGGGATGCTTAATCATATCCAGTAACATTTAATCAGGAAACCATTCTACACAGATGATACTATTATTGCAGACATGCAATGGTGGTGCTAGTCATTTGATACCACATTCTTCAAGGAGAGTATGCTTATATGTACTGTGGGGACATGTTTGACTCTGCTATTTTTTCATGCAACTACTATTCAGAGTAATGCTGATAACAGATGTACAAAGTTTTATTTGTAGAGTACTAAACATGTTGAATGAATAAATGTATATTATTTACACTCGGACGATTGTTGAGTATATATTTGTACCATACCTTTCAGACATCTCCCTTATAGTTTAATTAATTTCATTGAGTAAGACAGCTTCTATTTCAATAAAATGTGAATTATCAAAGATTCTTTTATTGATTTTCATCTAAAATTTTGGAATAAATAGATTAACAAGCAGGGAGTGAAATTTGAGAAATGTCTCTATTTTTTTTTAATATTTTAATACCACCATATGAAGAAGGATATTTTGATTTTCTAAAGGATAATTAATGCATTACAACTAGGTTGAATTATACTTTTAAAATGTAATAATTTAATAATTGGTCATTTTTAAGCAATAGAAAATACAATTAAACCATCTGTATTTACTGACATTATTACACTTGTAGAAAAAAACTAGGCATTATATGTCTTGTTAATAATATTTTTAATTTAAGAAATTACAGTCATTTGAGTTGTGGAAGGTTGATGGAGTAAAAATTTGGCCTTATCAAAATGTTCAAAACTTCCAGAAGAAAAAGAGAAAATAAAAAAAATAGATGAAGTGCAAATACAAAATGTTATATTCAATAATATAAAGAATGTTTTTAGTTAAGTTTTTTGTTTTGAAAGTCAATTTTTGTACAACTGGAAATTGACAAGACAATGGAAGATTTATTTTATGACTGCACTTCAACTCAGAATGAAAACTTGATATGTTGACGTCTATTTAGACTAAAAGCAATATCTGAGTCTTAAACACATGAATATGTACAAATATTCAACAGAAATACAGGGTGGTATCAAATATTTCCAGTCTAATTCTGTAGTGTGCCAACAGATTGCAACACATGGTTGCATGTACAGTGAGTGCTAGCAGTGATCTTCATATGTCAGTGTGCCCAGTGACATTGCTGTGTTGTGAAATTTGTGTTTTTGTGATCACGTGTATGCTGTAGCCTATGATTATGTCATGAAGAAAAAGTTGGTATGAAGAACCAGCATGAAATTTTGCATTCAACTTCTACAGAGACATTGAGCAAGCTTACTGCAATGAGGCAATGAGTCATACACAATATTTTGAATGGCACGGTCACTTCAAAAGTGGAAGAACATCCTTGGAAGATGATGAGCGAGCTGCAAGACCACACAAGTATCACACCTAGAAATGTGGAGAAAATTAATCAATTTGTGCATGAGGATCATTCGAAGGCAATTAGTGATATTGCTGATGTTGTTGGTCTGTCATATGGGACCATGCAGGCAATCCCCTGCATGCTGACCACTGAACAGAAAGAATATTGTGTCAAAGTCTGTCAAGAACTCTCTCAGCATGCTGCTGATGACCCATCTTTCATGTTGAGAATCATCTCTGATGACGAGAGTTAGGTCTATGAGTATGACCCTGAGACAAAGCAGCAGTCAACACAGTGGCAGAGTCCTTCATCTCCATGACTGAAGAAGGCATGACAGTTACAGGTCAATCAAAAACATAATCATTATTTATTTGGACAGCTATGGTATTATGCATCAAGAATTCATCTCTCAGGGCCAGACCATCAGCTGAGAGTTTTACTGCTACATTTTGAGGTATTTGAGGGAAGACATTTGTTGAAAGTGACCGGATCTGTGGAGTGTCAAGATGTGGATTCTTCATGATGACAATGCACCCTGTTATTGAGCTCTCATTATTGAGTTTCTTGCTTAAAACAACATTGTATTGTTTCTGCACCCACCCTATTTGCTAGATTTAGCACCCGCAGACTTCTATCTCTTCTCCAAGCTGAAAATGCAGCTCAAAGGTCACCATTTAAAGACTGTTGTCAAGATCCAGAGTGAATCACAGAAAGTTCTTGCCTTGCTTATGGAAAATGACTTCCAGGTTGGATTCCAAAAGTGACAGGAATGTTGGAATTGGCGTACTTCTGTGCAAGGAGACTATTTTGAGGGAGGTGATGTTAAAACTTAGGTAAATATATTTTTTTTTTTTAAAGATAATTAGTTCGGGAACTTTTTGATACCACCTTGTTATATTAAATTCTATTTGAAAGTTTGTTAATAGAAGAGTATAAAACATCTAATAACTTAACTCTAAATGCCTAAAAGCTGAAAATTTGCATGTTAATAATTTGATATATGCTTTAAATGTTGAGTGAATTTTATCTTTCTCTCGAAGTTATAAATTAAATGTTTTTTTTAGATTGGTATCTATTTAGTTAGGATATAGTATTGTATTAATAATTTTCATTAAAAAGAGACTTTTATTTTATTTAAAATTGATTAATTAATAGAATGTTTTAATAATGTTTCCATTATAATTTGAACTTAATAATTTGTACATTTTACCAAATCTTAATTTATATAGATTTTTGAAGCATTTCTTTACAAACACTAGAAAGTAAAGTACATTTTAATTTATAAATTGCAGAAGTATATACATCCCAGTACTGCAATTCTCAACCAAAACAAAGTGAACAACCAGCACAAGAAACAGAGATGAGGCCATTGGGACAGACAGTCAACTACCCAAGTGATACAACAATTGTGGCCAGGGGCTTCTATACACCAAGCCTCACACAAAATACTGACAACAAAGACTCTGTGACAGAGGATAGTAATTCTTCTGATATAAGTCAGCAATCTATGGGAAATATTTATCGTAATCCAAGACCCTTACCCCCGGTACCTCTCTAATCATAAACATGTACATTTTCTATAAAGCACCTTAAAAAATTTATAATGTACAAAATACTACAAATACATGTTGCAGTAAAAATGTCATGCAGGTATTTAAATAAGGTATTCTAGAATTAGTGATAAATATCTGGATGAACCATCTTTCATATTATTATCATATTAAAAATATAATTTTGAGTCAAAGTAAGAAAAGCCTTAATGAGAAAAGTAATAATAATTTTAAAAAAGATAATAATTTCAGTGATTTTCACTTTCATTTTATTTATCATAATTTTTTAAAGTCCTTTATAATTTTTTTATGTGATAAATATAAATTAGAAGTTTTTAGTAAATATATTATGCTTACTTTTCTACATAAGTGTGTGAAAAATTAAAAAAGGTAGAAATACATTTTAAATGAAAATTTTGCATGAATTTTCTCTGAAATTTGCTAAGAAATGAGAAGATGAAGTCAAAACTTGTTTTTTGACAATTCTTTCTCCTCCTTTGACATCTTTAAAAAATTATATTGTAAACTTTTTAAACATTTATAAATTGTAATTAATCTAAATATCTTTTTTAAATACTGATTAATTATTTATTACTTTTAAGAGTTAGGGAATTCAGTTTTGTTGTTTTTTTTTTAGAAATATAAAAATTGTATCTTTCTTTGTTTAAAGAAAAAGCACTCATTCTATGAGAAGAGCTGTCATTTTACGTTACACTTGAAAAATAATCTGAATTTTGTATGAAAGCAAAGAAGAAAGCAAACCATTATTGAGGATGAATACATAAAATAGTGAAGTGCATTTTGGGTGTTAAATTATGTTTTTGTATTAACTGATTTTTTTATTTAAATATTTCATTTTCATTTCTTATCATGCTAACACTTACAGTTACTTGAACTGAAAAAATCAAATTCTGTTCATTGGGAAAATTATAGCTGTTTGATATTTCTCAAAGAACAAAGTAGCCATCATTTATATTGTTTCAGCCATTACGCACACAACATACTCACTAGGACTGCTGCTTTCTTTCTCACATCAGCCAAAGAAAGCAAGCATTACAGCCCAACACTTTACTTCTACAATACAAAAATAACAAAATATTATAAAAAGGATGTAGTTCCCATTTTAATACTGAGTCCACAAAATCTTCCTACAAAGGTAAGTACATGTAGTAAATTTCTATTTCTATATTGTTGAGCCTAAGCTGACATGATCTGGTGAACAAAAGAATAGCATAGAATATTTTCCAATGTTTTTATGCTTTGAAAATTGGATGTACTGATGCTTCAATAAGTGAATGTATTAGAGTTGTAATAAGATTATAATTATTCTCTATGGTGTGTAGATTATTTTCATCGGAAAACTGTAAAGAAATAATTGTATTTTTTTTTTTACATATGAGATTATTTGAATATGTATACATTAAATTATGAAATGTTTCTTGAATAGCTTACACTTTCTCTTAAACAAGTTATTTTTTTAATATTTAAAAACTTTTTCTTATATATTACTTAACTCAAATTGGCAAATTTTATTATTATTGTCAAAGTTTCCTCTTTGGCCTTCAAAGTAGCGCAAGGAAAATATTTTACATTGTTAATTTAAACATGGTTGCTAGAAAGCACTTTAATAACTTTTTACTCTATGTATTTTTGTATACATGATTTGATATACACACACACAATAGTGGGAGAATAGTCTAAAAATTGTTTGAATGATGTAAATGACAATTAAAATTCAGTTTGGCTTTCCATGTATGCACTTTCTTAAACTATTACACATATATATATATGTATGTATGTGTGTGTGTGAAGTAGTGTTGAAAAGTTCTCAGCCTCATCAAAATTGGGTGAAATATCTGAATTTCTTTAGGCATCTATTATTGATCAGTTCGGCATAAAACTTTTCACTACCTCCTCATACATATATATATATATATATATATATATATATATATATATATGTGTGTGTGTGTAGTAATTGCAGTTTGCCATTGTTTGCGAAAAATGAACAAAATAGCATTAACTAAAAGATAAAAGTTTGTATATAGTTACTGATATTTTCATTATAAAAATATTTTATAAGTAGATATATAAAATGCAGTGCACTCTCTTTATCTATATCTCGCACACACACACACACACACACATATATATATATATATATATATATATAGTTTATGTGTGTGTGTGTATGTGAAGTGGTGTTGAAAAGTTCTCAGCCTGATAAAAATTTTGTGAAATGTCTGAATTTGTTTTAGGCATCCCTTATTGATCAGTTGGTCATAAAGCTTTTCATCATCTCTTCATATATATATATATATATATATATATATATATATGTGTGTGTGTGTATAGTAATTGCTGTTTGCCATTGTTTGCAAAAAATGAACAAAATAGCATTAACTAAAAGATAAAAGTTTGTATATAGTTACTGACATTTTCATTATAAAAATATTTTATAAGTAGATTAAAAATATATTTTTCAGTTCTAATTTAAACTTATGCCCAATTACTTTCTATTTTTTAGATAAAAGAAATCAAGTCAACTGTTGGTGAAATACAAATTATAAAATAGAAGAATGTTACTCCATGTGTTAATCATATTTTTATTCTTCAATCCCAGTTTGAGTGTTGATTTAACATTTACTGTAGAAGAAGGAAAAAGTCCTGGCACTTATCTTGGAGACATTGCTGCTGATTCTAATGTCATGGATGATGTGGCAATCCAAGATCAAAATCTAATCACATTCAGTCTTATGGAACAGGATGGTACAAGTAATTCTCCATTATTCCGCATTTCTAAAAACACAGGAAAACTCTATACAGCCCAAACATTGGATGCTGAATCTCTGTGTACATATGGAAAAGAATGTTTTGTAATGGTTGATGTTGCTGTACAAAAATCTAAAAGAATTATGAAGATTTTAGAAGTAAAAGTAAAAATTCAGGATGTTAATGATCATCAACCAGAATTTCCAAATAAACAAACAAATATTGAATTTGAAGAAGGATATGGCAAAGGAATGATGAAAATTATCCCTAATGCAATAGACAAAGATGTTGGGGAGATTAATTCACAAATTTCATATGAACTCAAAAGGAATAAAAATGAACCATTTACATTATCTGTTTCCAAAAAGGTTGATGGAACATCAGAACTTAATATAAAGTTAGAAAAAATGCTTGACAGAGAAATGAAAGATTCCTACCTACTAGATGTAATTGCTAAAGATGGAGGATCTCCACCTAAACAAAGTGTATTATTTGTTCATGTCTCTGTAACTGATGTTAATGACAATGCTCCCATATTCTCCCAAAATGTCTACAATGTTTCTATTAAAAATAATCCAAGTGAAACATCTTCCATTGCAACTTTATCAGCAAAAGATTTAGATTCTGGCAAAAATGGAAGAGTCACATATCATTTTAGTACAAAAACATCTGATGTTGCAAAAAGTCACTTTAAACTAAATGAACAAACTGGACAGATTTTCTTAGAGAAAAAGTTTATACTAAGTCATGTCCTTACACATACTTTATATGTTGAAGCTCAAGATGGTGGAAGTTCTCCACGGAGTTCACTGGCAATGGTTCTTGTAAATGTAATTAATCAACAAAATAATCCCCCAACTATTCACTTAAAATTCCTGTCAGCATCGGGAAAAGACACAACATCAGTTTCTGAAGATATTGAAGTTGGCAGTTCAATTGCTTATGTAAAAGTGACTGATCATGATGTCGGACAAAATGGAGAAGTGAGTTGTGATCTCCATTATGATAAATTTAAACTGCAAAGTCTAGACACAAAGAAATATCAAGTAATTGTGAAAAAAGCATTGGATAGAGAAACAGAGGCAAAGCATGAAATTATCATCAGCTGTCAAGATAAAGGATCCTCCATTGCAAAGTAAGAATAAGTTCTCTATCCAAGTGACCGATGTCAATGATGTAAGACCACAGTTCTCTGTGGAGACATTTAAATTCTTCATTGAAGAGAATCAGAAATCCAGATTTTCTGTTGGCTTCATCAATGCAACAGATCCAGACTTGGGACTTGGAGGTAAACTCACTTATTCTCTGCTAACCAATAATAAACAATTTTACCTTTCAAAGTCAAAGATGATGGCATGATTTCAGCAATTATGTCATTGGATCATGAGTTTCAAAACATTTATAAGTTTCAAGTATTTGTGAAAGATAATGGAATACCATCTCTGAATAATACAGTGAATGTGATTGTTGAAGTGACTGATAAAAATGATAATGCTCCATATTTTACATTTCCCAGTGTAAATCCTTATAACATGGATATTGTATATTTCCGCATCATTCAAAAGAATATCACGTCTCTAAAGGCAGCTGATGGAGATAGTCAAGAGAATGCATTTCTAAAATATGAAATAATCAGAGGCAATGACAAGCAGATATTCAGCATGAACCAGTATACTGGTTTATTAAGTTTCAATCGAGTGCTTAGCCAACAAGATGCTGGCTCATATGAGCTAGTATTTGTTGTGAAGGATAGTGGTAGCCCGGTTCTATCAGCAACAACTAGTATGTTTTTACACTAACTGTAAGCAACAAGACAGAAATGCTAAGTGCCATTCATACGATAACTGAAGATAAAGTTGATCTTACATCAGTGATTATTATTACAGTTGTAGCAGTGACGGTAGCAGTGATCATTACTGCTTCTATATCAGTATGTATCATTCGATGTAATGATCAGAGAAATGTAACCTATGCCCATGCGATGAATCCACCACATGTGGTTGGTGCAAATGTTGGTCCAAGTGGGAGGTACATGAGTGACCAGAGACATTTAATGTGCCCTTCAAAGCAAGGAATATCTTGGCCAACTGTTGTGAGCAAAACCCATGCTGATAAAATAAGAAGTGCACATATAAACCAACCAAGCAGAGAATCCCGTTCTGCAGAAAAACTTCCCAATCAGCAAAAAAGATCAGCTTCTCTTCCGCAAACTTCAACAAACATTGAATCTCAGGTTAGTATATGTTTACATTCTTCTATGAATGAAATTGAATTTAAAACAAAATTAGAATCAACAGTTCTTAAATGTATATATAACAGAGTTATCCCATCTTACTAATGTAGAACTTATTTGTTAATATTTGATATCATTAAAAGGTATAAAATTTAATTTAATTTTTTAATCTGAAGCTCAGAATAATAAAGCTTTATACTTTCATATTCTTTCTGTAATATTTCTTTTGCTCATAATTGTTTTCAAAGCATTTTCCTTTCCTTTTCTTTTTACTTGCATATAATTGAGGTAATAATTGTTATATGTATTATCCGTACTCAATATTTATGCAGAATAGCAATATATTTTAAATTTCTGTGCATTACAGTCACATGTTCAAAATGATGTGAGGCTTCCAAGTAGTCCAAAAAATAAAACTCAGCAAGTCAATTCTTTGGAATATAGCAACCATCCCTCACCGAAGCTTTCACGCATTAATAGTGAAGAAAGTCCAAGAAATCCTAACACAAGTCAAAATCAGGGAATTGCAGGTATTTAACATCTTATCCATTGTACTTTTGTTGAATCTTTTATTGTGATAGGAAAATTGTATAAGAATTGCAATGACATTTTGGGAAAAGTAAAAGACTATCTAGGTTCTGTTATTTTCTTTTTCATTAATAATTAATTTTAAAACATGAGAATAATTCTTCAGTTTATTTCATCTCCTGAACATAACATATGAGGAATATCCAGAAAGTAATGTACAATATATTTTCTAATCCAACATGTTTATAACAATACAAATAAACCATTCTGCATATATTAACTGCGCTATTCTTTGATATTTCCACATATTTGTTATTGAAAATGATGTACTTGCCCAATCAGTGCACAGCTTCCTAGAATAATATATGGTAATAAGTGAGTCATACTACTTTTGCACTTCTGAAATCACTTACTGGGTAATTGTTATTTGACAGGTTCAAAACAGATGATAAGCTGAAGGATACTAGGGTGGTTGCAGTAAAAAAATCTTAAGTATATGACAGTCCTGCAGTTAGTGAAAAAATTGAGTGCATCTGTGTTCTGAAAGGTTATCTATGTCTTGCTTGTGCATTTCATACGACATGGTCAGAGAGTTAATGTCATCAGATACTATGAAACTAGACAAATTAAGGGAAGCTCTTTGTTAAAAAAATGACCAGGACATTTGTATAAAGATATCAGTCTGCTATGCTATATGACATTGTTACTCTAACTTGGCCATTATGATGAAAGAATGATTCCAGTCATGTGCCAGGGATGCTTAATCATATCCAGCAACATTTAATCAGGAAACCATTCCACACAGATATTACTATTATTTCAGACATTCAATGGTGGCTCTTGTTATTTGATACCACTTTCTTCACGGAGAGTATTTATGCACATATGTATTGTGGGGACAAATTTTTGAATTTGTATGGTAGTTGTGTGCAGTCACTCACATCATAGCAGCAAAAATAGCTGTATGTTCACAGGAAATAAAAACACACTTTACAGGAATAAGCATACATACAGATAACAGTGAAGGTATGGTAAATTGGACGTTAATATCATACAATTTATTTATTTTGTGTGTAGTGTTGTGTGTATTTTTGGTTAAAAGTGTTTTATAGGTGCATATGATAAAAGGGAGAAGTCACTCCATATTATTTTAAGCAATTTCCTGGAGAGAAGTTGGGCTATGTGTTGACTGTCCCAAAGTTGTCAGTGAAGGGAGTGAATTTAACATCTTTTAGCAGGATGTCTGTATTTCTGGCAGGAACAGCTTTTGTTGTATGCTGGGAAAACTTTTTATTATTTTTATTTTTTCTCTAATATATTTTATACAAAGTTTTAATGTTATTGTTTTAATTTATTTTATTTATAATTTTCATTATTATTATTTTATATTTTTATTTATTTATAATAATAATTTTCCTACAATTGTATGGAAAAATAACATAGTAATTCTGATAATAGATCCACAATATTTTATTTCTAGAGTACTAAACCTATTGAATGTGTAAATGTTTATTTACATGGATGGTTATGTGTCTATGTTTGCACCATACTTTTTGGACATCTTTTTCTTTCTTAAATAATTTCATTAAGACAGCTTCTATTTCAGTAAAATGTGAATTATCAAAGAGTGTCATTTGTTGCTTTTCATATAAAATTATTGTAATATATGTGTTGAAAAACAGGAAGTGAAATTAGAGAAATGTCTATATTTTTTTTTTAATATTTTAATACCTCCATATGAAGAAGTATATTTTTGTTTTCTAATGGATAATTAATGCATTACAACTAGGTTGGATTTAAAGGTTAGATTATACTTTTAAAATGTAATAATTTAATAATTGGTCATTTTTAAGCAATAGAAAATACAATTAAACCATCTGTATTTACTGACATTATTACACTTGTAGAAAAAAACTAGGCATTATATGTCTTGTTAATAATATTTTTAATTTAAGAAATTACAGTCATTAGAGTTGTGGAAGGTTGATGGAGTAAAAATTTGGCCTTATCAAAATGTTCTAAACTTCCAGAAGAAAAAGAGAAAATAAAAAAAAAAAATAGATGAAGTGTAAATACAAAATGTTATATTCAATAATATAAAGAATGTTTTTAGTTAAGTTTTTTGTTTTGAAAGTCAATTTTTGTACAACTGGAAATTGACAAGACAATGAAAGATTTATTTTATGACTGCACTTCAACTGAGAATGAAAACTTGATATGTTGACATCTATTTAGACTAAAAGCAATATCTGAGTATTAAACATGTTTATGTACAAATATTTAACAGAAATATATTAAATTAATAAATATATTAAAGTTTTTCTTAATTAAAGAGTATAAAACTTCTTAATAATACTAAATGCCTAAAAGCTGAAATTTTGCATCTTAAATCACATTATTAAGATGCAAAATTTCAGCTTGTTTTAAATGCTGAGTGAATTTTATCTTTCTCTATAAGTTATATTAAATATTCTTTTAAATTGGTATTCACTTAGTAACAATATTAATAATTTTCATTAAAAAGAGGCTTTTATTTTGTCTGAAATTGATCAATTAATAAAATGTTTTAATAATGTTTCCATTATAATTTGAACTTAATAATTTGTACATTTTACCAAATCTTAATTTATATAGATTTTTGAAGCATTTCTTTACAAACACTAGAAAGTAAAGTACATTTTAATTTATAAATTGCAGAAGTATATACATCCCAGTACTGCAATTCTCAACCAAAACAAAATGAACAACCAGCACAAGAAACAGAGATGAGGCCATTGGGACAGACAGTCAACTACCCAAGTGATACAACACCAGGCTAGGGCTTCTATACACCAAGCCTCACACAAAATACTGACAACAAAGACTCTGTGACAGAGGATAGTAATTCTTCTGATATAAGTCAGCAATCAATGGGAAATATTTATCGTAATCCAAGACCCTTACCCCCGGTACCTCTCTAATCATAAACATGTACATTTTCTATAAAGCACCTTAAAAAATTTATACTGTACAAAATACTACAAATACATGTTGCAGTAAAAATGTCATGCAGGTATTTAAATAAGGTATTTTAGAATTAGTGATAAATATCTGGATGAACCATCTTTCATATTATTATCCTACTAAAAATATAATTTTGAGTCAAAGTAAGAAAAGCCTTAATGAGAAAAGTAATAATAATTTTAAAAAAGATAATAATTTCAGTGATTTTCACTTTCATTTTATTTATCATAATTTTTTAAAGTTCTTTACCATTTTTTATGTGATAAATATAAATTAGAAGTTTTTAGTAAATATATTATGCTTACTTTTCTACATAAGTGTGTGAAAAATTAAAAAAGGTAGAAATACATTTTAAATGAAAATTTTGCATGAATTTTCTCTGAAATTTGCTAAGAAATGAGAAGATGAAGTCAAAACTTGTTTTTTGACAATTCTTTCTCCTCCTTTGACATCTTTAAAAAATTATATTGTAAACTTTTTAAACATTTATAAATTGTAATTAATCTAAATATCTTTTTTAAATACTGATTAATTATTTATTACTTTTAAGAGTTAGGGAATTCAGTTTTGTTGTTTTTTTTTTAGAAATATAAAAATTGTATCTTTCTTTGTTTAAAGAAAAAGCACTCATTCTATGAGAAGAGCTGTCATTTTACGTTACACTTGAAAAATAATCTGAATTTTGTATGAAAGCAAAGAAGAAAGCAAACCATTATTGAGGATGAATACATAAAATAGTGAAGTGCATTTTGGGTGTTAAATTATGTTTTTGTATTAACTGACTTTTTATTTAAATATTTCATTTTCATTTCTTATCATGCTAACACTTACAGTTACTTGAACTGAAAAAATCAAATTCTGTTCATTGGGAAAATTATAGCTGTTTGATATTTCTCAAAGAACAAAGTAGCCATCATTTATATTGTTTCAGCCATTACGCACACAACATACTCACTAGGACTGCTGCTTTCTTTCTCACATCAGCCAAAGAAAGCAAGCATTACAGCCCAACACTTTACTTCTACAATACAAAAATAACAAAATATTATAAAAAGGATGTAGTTCCCATTTTAATACTGAGTCCACAAAATCTTCCTACAAAGGTAAGTACATGTAGTAAATTTCTATTTCTATATTGTTGAGCCTAAGAGATATAGCTGACATGATCTGGTGAACAAAAGAATAGCATAGAATATTTTCCAATGTTTTTATGCTTTGAAAATTGGATGTACTGATGCTTCAATAAGTGAATGTATTAGAGTTGTAATAAGATTATAATTATTCTTTATGGTGTGTAGATTATGTTTATAAGAAAACTAATTATAGTATATTTTTTTAAATATGTGATTATTTGAATAAGTATACTGTAAATTATGAAATGTTTTTTGAATAGTTTACACTTTCTCTTAAACATGTTATTTTTTTAATGTTTAAAAAAATTTTCTCATATGTAACTTAATTCAAATTGGCAAATTTTATTATTATTATTGTTGTTGAAGATTCCTCTTTGGCCTTCAAAATAGTCTCAGGAAGATATTTTACACCGTTAATTTAAACATGGTTGCTAGAAAGCACTATAATAACTTTATACTCTATGTATTTTTACATACATAATTTGATATGCATACACACACACACATATATATATATATATATATATATATATATATATCTGTGTAAATTGTTTAAATTTAGCTATATTAGGGGAGAAGCATGCACTTGTCAGATAATAGAGAATTTGTAAATTCCAATAATACAATAGTATGAGAAGTGTGGTCTAAAATTGTTTGAATCATGTAAATGACAATTAAAATGCAGTGTAGCTTTCCATGTATGCACTTTTTATTTATCACACACACACACACACACACATATATATATATATATATATATATATATATACACATGTGTGTGTGTGTGTGTGTGTGTGTGTGTGTGTGTGTGATGTGAAGTGGTGTTGAAAAGTTCTCAGCCTGATCAAAATTTGGTGAAATATTGGAATTTGTTTAGGCATCCCTTATTGATCAGGTGGTCATAAAACTTTTCACCACCTCTTCATATATATATATATATATATATATATATATGTGTGTGTGTGTGTGTGTGTGTGTATAGTAATTGCCGTTTGCCATTGTTTGCAAAACAAAAAGAACAAAATAGCATTAACTGAAAGATAAATGTTTGTATATAGTTACTGACATTTTCATTATAAAAATATTTTATAAGTAGATTAAAAATATATTTTTCAGTTCTAATTTAAACTTATGCCCAATTACTTTCCATTTTTTAGATAAAAGAAATCAAGTCAACTGTTGGTGAAATACAAATTATAAAATAGAAGAATGCTACTCCATGTGTTAATCATATTTTTATTCTTCAATCCCAGTTTGAGTGTTGATTTAACATTTACTGTGGAAGAAGGAAAAAGTCCTGGCACTTATCTTGGAGATATTGCTGCTGATTCTAATGTCATGGATGATGTGGCAATCCAAGATCAAAATCTAATCACATTCAGTCTTATGGAACAGGATGGTACAAGTAATTCTCATTATTCCGCATTTCTAAAAAACACAGGAAAACTCTATACAGCCCAAACATTGGATGCTGAATCTCTGTGTACATATGGAAAAGAATGTTTTGTAATGGTTGATGTTGCTGTACAAAAATCTAAAAGAATTATGAAGATTTTAGAAGTAAAAGTAAAAAATTCAGGATGTTAATGATCATCAACCAGAATTTCCAAATAAAAACAAACAAATATTGAATTTGAAGAGGAGATGGCAAAGGAATGATGAAAATTATCCCTAATGCAATAGACAAAGATGTTGGGAGATTAATTCACAAATTTCATATGAACTCAAAAGGAATAAAAATGAACCATTTACATTATCTGTTTCCAAAAAGGTTGATGGAACATCAGAACTTAATATAAAGTTAGAAAAAATGCTTGACAGAGAAATGAAAGATTCCTACCTACTAGATGTAATTGCTAAAGATGGAGGATCTCCACCTAAACAAAGTGTATTATTTGTTCATGTCTCTGTAACTGATGTTAATGACAATGCTCCCATATTCTCCCAAAATATCTACAATGTTTCTATTAAAAATAATCCAAGTGAAACATCTTCCATTGCAACTTTATCAGCAAAAGATTTAGATTCTGGCAAAAATGGAAGAGTCACATATCATTTTAGTACAAAAACATCTGATGTTGCAAAAGGTCACTTTAAACTAAATGAACAAACTGGACAGATTTTCTTAGAGAAAAAGTTTATACTAAGTCATGTCCTTACACATACTTTATATGTTGAAGCTCAAGATGGTGGAAGTTCTCCACGGAGTTCACTGGCAATGGTTCTTGTAAATGTAATTAATCAACAAAATAATCCCCCAACTATTCACTTAAAATTCCTGTCAGCATCGGGAAAAGACACAACATCAGTTTCTGAAGATATTGAAGTTGGCAGTTCAATTGCTTATGTAAAAGTGACTGATCATGATGTCGGACAAAATGGAGAAGTGAGTTGCGATCTCCATTATGATAAATTTAAACTGCAGAGTTTGGATACAAAGAAATATCAAGTAATTGTGAAAAAAGCATTGGATAGAGAAACAGAGGCAAAGCATGAAATTATCATCAGCTGTCAAGATAAAGGATCTCCTCCATTGCAAAGTAAGAATAAGTTCTCTATCCAAGTGACCGATGTTAATGATGTAAGACCACAGTTCTCTGTGGAGACATTTAAATTCTTCATTGAAGAGAATCAGAAATCCAGATTTTCTGTTGGTTTCATTAACGCAACAGATCCAGACTTGGGACTTGGAGGTAAACTCACTTATTCTCTGCTAACCAATAATAAACAATTTTTACCTTTCAAAGTGAAAGATGATGGCATGATTTCAGCTATTATGTCACTGGATCATGAGTTTCAAAATATTTACAAGTTTCAAGTATTTGTGAAAGATAATGGAATACCATCTCTGAATAATACAGTGAACGTGATTGTTGAAGTGACTGATAAAAATGATAATGCTCCATATTTTACATTTCCCAGTGTTAATCCTTATAACATGGATATTGTATATTTCCGGCATCATTCAAAGAATATCACGTCTCTAAAGGCAGCTGATGGAGATAGTCAAGAGAATGCATTTCTAAAATATGAAATAATCAGAGGCAATGACAAGCAGATATTCAGCATGAACCAGTATACTGGTTTATTAAGTTTCAATCGAGTGCTTAGCCAACAAGATGCTGGCTCATATGAGCTAGTATTTGTTGTGAAGGATAGTGGTATCCCAGTTCTATCAGCAACAACTAGTATGTTTTTTACACTAACTGTAAGCAACAAGACAGAAATGCTAAGTGCCATTCATACGATAACTGAAGATAAAGTTGATCTTACATCAGTGATTATTATTACGGTTGTAGCAGTGATGGTAGCAGTGATCATTACTGCTTCCATATCAGTATGTATCATTCGATGTAATGACCAGAGAAATGTAACCTATGCCCATGCAATGAATCCACCAAATGTGGTTGGTACACCAAATATTGGTCCAAGTGGCAGGTACATGAGTGACCAGAGACATTTAATGTGCCCTTCAAAGCAGGGAATATCTTGGCCAACTGCTGTGAGCAAAACACATGCTGATAAAATAAGAAGTGCACATATAAACCAACAAAGCAGAGAATCCCATTCTGCAGAAAAGCTTCCCAATCAGCAAAAAAGATCAGCTTCTCTTCCACAAACTTCAACAAACATTGAATCTCAGGTTAGTATATGTTTACATTCTTCTATGAATAAAACTGAATTTAAAACAAAATTAGAAAAAAAACAGTTTTTCCACTTTACTCATGTATCACTTATTTGTTAATTTGTGATGTCATCTGCAATTATAAAGTCTAATTTTATTTTCTAATTTAATGTTTCAAATGATACAACCTGATACATTTATACTTTTTCCTGTGTTATTTGTTTTGGTCATAATCACTTTTAAAGTCGTTTTTTATGAAATTCATGAAATAATTTTTTTAATTTTGTGAAATGAAATTAATAATTCAGCAGTATAGCTACATATATTAAATTTCTGTTCATTACAGTCACATGTTCAAAATGATATGAGACTTCCAAGTAGTCCTAAAAATAAACCTCAGCAAGTCAATTCCTTGGAATATAGCAACCATCCCTCACCGAAGCTTTCACGCATTAATAGTGAAGAAAGTCCAAGGAATTCAAACTCAAGTCAGAATCAAGGAATTGCTGGTATTTATTATGATACCTATTTTACTTCTCTTCAATGTTTTATTGTGATAAGGAAATTGTATAAAAATTGCCATTACATCTTTAAAAGAATAAAACTGAATTTGGATTTTTTTTTTTTTTTTTATTAATAATTTATTTTAAAATGTGAAAATAATTCTTCAGCTCTTGAACATATCATATGAGGGATATACCTAAAAAGTAAAATACAAATATTTTCTAATCCATCATGTTTCTTCTTCTAGGTCTAAGTAACTTTTGACTCTTTCTCTTGCTATCTATTCACAAAAATTAAGTAAGTTGGTTACTCACTGTTTCTCCACAACTTCAGTGTGAGTGTTAAATTCACAAGACCCTCTCTGCTCATATGTGCCCCAGAAGTTTCAGTTGTCTTTTTCTGATTAATTGTTCCTATTTTCTTTGAGATTTCTTTGTTGCTCACATGTTATTCTTAGCATCCATCAGTAGAACCACATCTGTGAGGAAATTGTCTAGCATCTATTGCCATATAGAAGATTAAATATTACATAGCAGTTCAGTACTATTTTCTTTGTTTGAAACAAGATTTTCCTATCTCTTAAATATGTTTATTCTTATATGCATAAAACATTGTGCATGTGTTGCCAGCACTGCTATGCTAATTGTTTACATAGCTGCCATTGACAATGATGCTTACTAGTGTTTGGTTATAAAAATACCCTCTTTGCAGAATGGGGTGTCAAATGGTTTGAATTACCTTTGTCCTTCTGCAACAAAAATTATCATCTCTGTAGAAACACTTACAGTCTAAATGTCATTTGATTGGCATAAACAGATGAGAAGCTGAAGGAACCAAATCAAGATTATGAAGTAGATGTAGTAAAACATTCTGGCCATATCACATTCAGTGTTCAGTGAGGAAATTGATAGCAATTGTATTCTGGGATGCAAGCAGTGTTATTGCTTGTGGGTTTCATACTGTATAGTCAGAAAGTTAATGCACTTAGATATTGTGAAACACTGGACAAACTGAGCAAAGGTGTTTGTTGAAAAAGACCAAGACATTTGTATAAGGATTTCAGACTACTGCATGACATTGTTAACACAAACTTGGCCATAATGATAAAAGAATAATTCTAGTGATTTGCCTGTGATGCTTAACCACATCCAGCAAGATTTAACTGGGAAACCATTCCACACAGAAGATAGTGTTGTTGTATGTATGCAAGAGTGGCTCTTGTCATTTGATACCACATTCGAGGAGACTATTTATGTTTATATGTACTGAGGGGACGAATACTTGAATATGAATATTAGTTGTATGGAAAAATAGCATAGTAATTCTGCTAACAGATGCACAATGTTTTATTTGCATAGTACTAAACATGTTGAATGAGTAAATGTATATTTAAATTATTTACACTTGGACAAGTGATGAGTACATATTTGCGCCATACTTTTTGGACATCTTTTTTATTTCTTAATTTCAATGAGTAAGACAGTTACTATTTCAATAAAATATGAATTATCAAAGATTCTTTTATTGCTTTCCATATAAACATTTTGGAATAAACTGATTGAAAAACAAAAAGTGAAGTTAGAGAAATGTCATTATTTTTTATATTTTTATTTCCCATGATAAATAAGAATATTTTTATTGTCCAATAACTGTATATCTGATACAAGCTCAGATTTTTAAATGGAAATTATTGATAACTTTTAAGCTGTGAAGATAATAAAATTAAAACATCTCTATTTTCTGATATAAAACTTGTAGAAAAAAATTAGACATTATACAACTTGTTAATGTCATTTTAATTAAATAAAATGCAATCATTAGAGTAAAGTGCATCTTAATTTATAAATTTCAGATGTTTACACTTCTCAGTATTGCAATTCTCAACCAAAACAGAGTGAACAACCAGCACAAGAAACAGAGATGAGGCCATTGGGACAGACTGTCAACTACCCAAGTGATACAACAATTGTAGCCAGAGGCTTCTATACACCAAGCCTCACACAAAATACTGACAACAAAGACTCTGTGACAGAGGATAACAATCCTGATATAAGTCAGCAATCAATGGGAAATATTTATCGTAATCCAAGACCCTTACCCCCAGTACCTCTCTAATTATAAACATGTACATTTATTATAAAGCACCTTAAAAAATTTATACTGTACAAAAAACTACAAATACATGTTGCAGTAAAAATGTCATGTATTTAAATATGATATTTTAGAATTAAGGATAAATATTTGGCTGAATCATTTTTCATATTATCAGATGGAAAATTATGAACAAAAGAAATAGTAAAATCTTTAACAAGAAAAGTACTAATAAAAATAGTAATAATTATATCTCCTCTTTTATTTTATATTTTTAATAATTTTTAAAGTTTTTATAATTTTTTATGTGGTAAATATATAAAATATTAAAAAAAAATATGATAATAAATATGGTTTTCTTAAATTTCTAAATAACAGGTCTTTGAAAAATACTTAAAAAGGGTAGAAATACATCTTAAATGAAAATTTTCCATTAGTTTTATCTTAATATTTTGGTAAGAGATAAGAAATTGAAATTTAAGGAATCGTTCTTTGACAATGCTATATACTTCTTATTACATCTTTAGAAATTTATATTGCAAACTAATTTAAAGTTTTATCAAATTTAAATATTTTTTTTTATACTGATTATTTATTACTTTTAAAAAGTTGTTGAATGTTAAACTAATTTTTAATCATTGTGCAAAGAAAAAAGCACTCATTCTATGAGAACAGCTGTCATTTTACGTTACACTTGAAAAATAAACTGAATTTTGTATGAAAGCAAAGAAGAAAGCAAACCATTATTGAGGATGAATACATAAAATAGTGAAGTGCATTTTGGGTGTTAAATTATGTTTTTGTATTAACTGACTTTTTATTTAAATATTTCATTTTCATTTCTTATCATGCTGACACTTACAGTTACTTGAACTGAAAAAATCAAATTCTGTTCATTGGGAAAATTATAGCTGTTTGATATTTCTCAAAGAACAAAGTAGCCATCATTTATATTGTTTCAGCCATTACGCACACAACATACTCACTAGGACTGCTGCTTTCTTTCTCACATCAGCCAAAGAAAGCAAGCATTACACCCTAGCACCTTACTTCTACAATACAAAAATAACAAAATATTATAAAAAGGATGTAGTTCCCATTTTAATACTGAGTCCACAAAATCTTCCTACAAAGGTAAGTACATGTAGTAAATTTCTATTTCTATATTGTTGAGCCTAAGCTGACATGATCTGGTGAACAAAAGAATAGCATAGAATATTTTCAAATGTTTTTATGCTTTGAAAATTGAATGCTTTTTGATGCTTAGAATTGTAATAAGATTAGTTTAATTTTTTATGAAATATAGATGTTTTTTATAAGATAAATTACTAAAAGAAGTAAAATATGAAATGATAACTGAATATTTTCTGTAATATGAAATCATTTAAAAAGATATATTTATGTAGTAAATTATGTAATATGATTAGTTTTAGCTTTGAATTTCTTTAAAACAGGGTTTTTTCAAAATATCTTTGGAATTATTTGAAACTATTTCATGTTTAACATCTATTAATTCAAGTGGAAAGTCTTTGGAAAATCCTTTCTAGTTTTCACAACTGCACAAATAGAATAATCTTCACTGTTTTCTAAACATGGCCGCCATAACAAGATAAAATAAATACACAATGAAGAATATGATTTTTTTGTTATATTTTTACTCTTCATGTATAGAGTTGTTTTTTATTTTTCATTTAATGTTAATATGTTTTAAGTAGAATAATTTGAATTTCCTTTTTTTATGGAGAAAAATTTGAGATGTCACTTTGTATTGGATAATAATGTTCTTTATTAAATAATTATTAGTTTAAGTGATTCTTTAAAAATTTCATTGAAATTATCATTATTTTAAACTCCACAATTAATTTGCTTCTCATTTTTCAGATATTTTAAAACCAAATAATTTAAACAGTACAATTCAAAAAATTAGAAAATAATGAGACAATTTTGGATCATGCTTTTATTTTTCCATGCCGGTGTGTGTATTGACCTGACATTCAAAGTGAAAGAAGGAAAGAGTCCTGGCACTTACCTGGGAGACATTGCTGCTGATTCTAATGTCATGGATGATGTGGCAATTCAGGATCAAAATCTAATCACATTCAGCCTTATGGAACAGGATGGAACAAGCAGCTCTCCATTATTTCGGATTTCTAAAAAGACAGGAAAACTCTACACAGCACAAACATTGGATGCTGAGTCTCTGTGTACATTTAAAAAAGAATGTTTTGTAATGGTTGATATTGCTGTACAAAAATCAAAAAGAATTATGAAGATATTAGAAGTTAAAGTAAAAATTGAAGATGTAAATGACCATCAGCCTGAGTTCCCAGACAAACAAGTGCACATAGAATTTTCTGAAGAATCCACTCAAGGTACTAAAAGATTAATACCTAATGCAGTAGACAAAGATATGGGCATTGTTAATTCTAAAATAAGCTATCATTTAAAAAAGATGAAAAATGAACCATTTAAGCTATCTACATTCAAAAAGGTAGATGGAACTTCAGATCTGAGCATAATTCTTGAAGAAAGATTAGACAGAGAAGTCAAAGAATCTTTCATGATACAAGTGGTGGCAAAAGATGGAGGATCTCCACCTAAACAAAGTGTATTATTAGTTTACATTTTAGTGATTGATGTTAATGATAATGCTCCTATTTTTTCACAGAATATCTATAATGTTTCTATTAAGAATAAACCAAGTGAAACATCTTCCATTGCAACTTTATCTGCAACAGATTTAGATTCTGGCAAAAATGGAAGAGTCACTTATCATTTCAGCACAAAAACATCTGATGTTGCTAAAAGTCATTTTGAACTGAATGAGCAAACTGGACAGATTTTCTTAAAGAAAAAATTCACATTAAATAATATATTAACACATAATTTATATGTAGAAGCAAAAGATGAAGGTAGACCATCATTAAGTTCCCTTGCTATGGTTCTTGTGAATGTTATCAATCAACAAAATAATCCTCCAAATATTCACTTAAAATTCTTGTCTGCATCAGGCAAAGACACAACATCAGTTTCTGAAGATATTGAAGTTGGCAGTTCAATTGCTTATGTAAAAGTGACTGATCATGATGTTGGACAAAATGGAGAAGTGAGTTGCGACCTCCATTATGATAAATTTAAACTACAAAGTCTGGATACAAAGAAATATCAAGTAATTGTGAAAAAAGCATTGGATAGAGAAACAGAGGCAAAGCATGAAATTATCATCAGCTGTCAAGATAAAGGATCTCCTCCATTGCAAAGTAAGAATAAGTTTTTCTATCAAGTGACCGATGTCAATGATGTAAGACCACAGTTCTCTGTGGAGACATTTAAATTCTTCATTGAAGAGAATCAGAAATCCAGATTTTCTGTTGGTTTTCATCAATGCAACAGATCCAGACTTGGGACTTGAGGTAAACTCACTTATTCTCTGCTAACCAATAATAAACAATTTTTACCATTCAAAGTCAAGAAGATGATGGCATGATTTCAACAATTATGTCACTGGATCATGAGTTTCAAAACATTTATAAGTTTCAAGTTTTTGTGAAAGATAATGGAATACCATCTCTGAATAATACGGTGAATGTGATTGTTGAAGTGACTGATAAAATGATAATGCTCCATATTTTACATTTCCCAGTGTTAATCCTTATAACATGGATATTGTATATTTCGGCATCATTCAAAAGAATATCACGTCTCTAAAGGCAGCTGATGGAGATAGTCAGAGAATGCATTTCTAAAATATGAAATAATCAGAGGCAATGACAAGCAGATATTCAGCATGAACCAGTATACTGGTTTGTTAAGTTTCAATCGAGTGCTTAGCCAACAAGATGCTGGCTCATATGAGCTAGTATTTGTTGTGAAGGATAGTGGTAGCCCAGTTCTATCAGCAACAACTAGTATGTTTTTTACACTAACTGTAAGCAACAAGACAGAAATGCTAAGTGCCATTCATACGATAACTGAAGATAAAGTTGATCTTACATCAGTGATTATTATTACGGTTGTAGCAGTGACAGTAGCAGTGATCATTACTGCTTCTATATCAGTATGTATCATTCGATGTAATGACCAGAGAAATGTAACCTATGCCCATGCGATGAATCCACCAAATGTGGTTGGTACACCAAATATTGGTCCAAGTGGCAGGTACATGAGTGACCAGAGACATTTAATGTGCCCTTCAAAGCAGGGAATATCTTGGCCAACTGCTGTGAGCAAAAGTCATGCAGATAAAATACGAAGTGCACGTATAAACCAACCAAGTCAGGGATCCCACGCTGCAGAAAATGTTTCACATCAGCAGAAAAGATCAGCTTCCTCATCCCATGGGCCATCATCTGCTCAAATACTATCTCCGGTAAATAGATATTGTTTATTATATTGTACATTATTTAGTATTTGAAAACAACAAATCCTTTTTCATTTTGAATTCTGTTGATGAGTAATTATAGTCAGTTGTCTAAGTTTTCATGTATAAAAAATGTTAATATTTTAAAATGTCATGTATGCTGATTTTATTTATAATTATTTCTGTAGTTGATTTATTTCATTTTTACAATAATTAAGAACAAGTTTATCTTGTTTAATGTTTGTCAGAAGATGTAAAAAGCAACAAATATATCGAAGATGTTAAAAGGTAACAGATTTTCTCTGAAAATAATAGCTATGAGAAGTATTCTTTCATCTGTGTAATTTAGTTTAAATTGTTGAAAAAATATTATTTTCATAGAAAAACTGAATTAATTCTGATCTATCAATTTAGAAGAGTCATTCATGAAATATTGTCATGCTTTTTTATTTCCCTTTAGTCTTTACTATTCACTGAATCTTTAAAAGAACATTTATCTAGCCTTTGATCAGAAGTATAAATATCATTTATGTTGTTGATAAAGTAATTAATTTCTCATCATTTTTTTAAAATATTATTTAAAAAAAAACTGTTCATCAATAAAAAAACACAGAATCATTTTTAAATATTATTTTTCATTAACATTACATATTTTTGATAATTAATTGTATGTTTTCCTATTTTAATGCTTTCTTGAAATACCAGAGACACGTGCAAGATGAGATAATACTTCCAAACAGTCCAAAAATTAAACCACATCAAGTTACTTCTGAATATCTCAACCATTCTTCATCAAAATTATCTTGTACTGAGAGTAACCAAAATAAAAGTGAAAGCAGCACTGGACAGGTTGAAGGGAAAGAAACATCAGGTTGGTAAAATGAATAATTGTACTTTCCAAAAAATTATCACTTTTAATTTCATCTCTTCTTATAAACATCATTTAATAGGTTTTATAATCATGAATATAGATTATGTTGTAGTATTAAATTAATAATTATTTTATTATTGTATTGAAAAATCACTTCAAACTTAAAAATTCAAGAACTAAAAGGTTTTCAAAGTTTGGACAAAATCTGAATAAATAATATATTTGAGGTATATAATTAACAAGAAATAGAAAAATATTTTCTGCATTTCATTTTAAATTTTTATAAAGAAAACTAATTTTTATTGTGATAAAATTGATATTTATATAATTTATTCTTCTTTTTAGAAATATACACTACTCAGTACTGCAACCCTCAACCAAAACAAAATGGGCAACCAACACAAGAAACAGAAATGAAGCCATTAGGACAGACTATTAACTACCCAAGTGATACAACAATTGTGGCCAGAGGCTTCTATACACCGAGCCTTACACAAAATACGGATAACAAGGACTCCGTGACAGAGGATAGTAACTCTTCTGATATCAGCCAAAATTCAATGGGAAATATTTATCGCAATCCAAGGCCTTTACCCCCAGTACCACATTAAACAATCATTTTGATTCAGATATAAGTAATGTATATTATATAAATAACATTGTTAGTACAAGCAATGAAGTATAACTTTTTTTTCTTTTTTTTTTTTTACATAAATCCAATATATAGGAAATTTCACTTTAAGTTCCAGTTTTAAATTTATAACAATGGAACAAATAATCATTACAAAATTATACATTATGATTGATTTATGAATGGTATTTTCTTTGTATCTTACTTTTATTTATGTCCTTGTACTTCAGGATTAAAATCATGCAGCTAAACTATTAGTAAAAATTAATACAGATTATTGTGAAATAAGTGACAATATAAATATTTTTAATGTCACTTGTATACTATTTATAAAATAGTATACAAGTGACATTAAAAATATTTATTTCTAAAGTGTAATATTTGCAATACATATAATAAAGTAATAGAAATACTTAAGAAAAATAATCAATGACTGTTATTTCCCCAACAATTATAAATTTACTTTTTTTAGAAATTAAATAATTATTGCTAAGTATGGGCACAAACTGACTGATTTATTTTTAAAAAATACAGATTTACATAGTGCTCAATATTGTGAATGAGTATTTAAAAAGCATTTAAATTTGTTAGTGTAAATTGATACAAAAATTATAAATAATTATAAATCTGCATTTATTAGTTTTATGTACTTTTAGAACATGTATATATGTTCATAGTGGGTAATACAATATAAAACTAGTATTAAATTTCTTCAGAAAATTGTTATATAAATAGAAAGAAGAAAGGAGTTAGTTACAATGGATGAATAGCATTTCTGTAAATTGCATCTTGGGAAGTCGGAGAAGTTTTAATATAAATATTTTTTTTACATGAAAAAAAAAAGAAAAGAAAAATTTTCAGTTGTTTTTATCCACATAAGCAATTTATATTAAATAAACTCAAATTTAGAATCAGATGAATTTAAATACAGTAAAAAATATAGCAGTAATCACTTATTGTGACAGCCATTATACATACAACACGCTGAGTAGGATTGCAATTTGATTTCTCTTTGTTAACCAATAAATTCAAACACATTCATCCTGAAAAAAATTAATAAAAAAGAAAAATTAAGATAAGGATGTAATCATTTTATCACAAACTACAGATGCTCTGACATCAAAGGTAAGGATATTTGATATTTTTCTACTCTTCATTCTGTGTGTGTGTGTGTGTGTGTATTAAAGTACAATCGAGGGATAGATGCTAGCATGCATACAAAAGATGTGCAATGTTTCTATGCCAAACACTTTATTCTTTGTTATCTTTCATTATTTTTGAGATTAGGTACCTGTTTTAATTTACTTTTATGAGTATATCTAAAATATTATATATGCTATAATGAAATATATAACATTCAATTATTCCTTTGATAAAATATTACCTAGACAATATAAAAAACAAAAGCATGTTTTTCCTTAAATACTTATTTATGTTATTAGTAAATTTGGCACTTAAAAAAACTTTGAAGAAAAAATTCAATGATATTTAAAATATCTATTTACACAAAGAAAAAAAAATTCTACTTTGAGCCATATAACAATAAACAGAGAGCATTGTCAACACAGCAAATATGGCTGCTACACCACAACATGAATTGCCTGCTTGAAGTCAGATTAATGGAGGCTGTTCATTTTATCAAATTTGTATCAGCTTACTACTTATACAAAAAGCTAAATATTGATGTAATTGGATTTGTTGAACAATCTAAATATAATAATTGATATTTTTGAGTTGCATAAATATATTTCTAAGTAAATAAGATGGTTGACTTTCTGTGTAGTTATGAAGATTTAAAGTATATATGCCAAAAATATATTGATATGTTCATTATGAAAAGATGCATCACTTAGTAAATAGCAAATATATTTAAATTTTGTCATGTCAAATATGAAAAATATTATATTGATGGTGTATCCTAATAATTTTTTTATTTTTCAGCTGTATACTTAAATAGAATTAATCATGAGAGCAAAAAATTATGCAAGAATTATGAATGAACAAATCAGCTTACTGCTCTTGGTTATAAATATCTGTGCATGTGTGGATGTGACATATGTTGTAAAAGAAGGAAAAAGTCCTGGCACTTATCTTGGAGACATTGCTGCTGATTCTAATGTCATGGATGATGTGGCAATCCAAGATCAAAGTCTCATTTCATTCAGTCTTATGGAACAGGATGGAACAAGCAGCTCTCCATTATTTCGCATTTCTAAAATGACAGGAAAACTCTACACAGCCCAAACATTGGATGCTGAATCTCTGTGTACATTCAACAAGGAATGTTTTCTGATGGTCGACATTGCTGTGCAAAGAGAAAGTACAATAAGCAGGATATTAGAAGTGAAAGTGAAAATTGAAGATGTAAATGATCATCAACCAGAATTCCCTGATAAGCAAATCAGCATAACATTTGATGAAGATGTTGTTCCAGGTACAAAACAATTGATTCCAAATGCTGTGGACAAAGATATTGGAAGTGTCAACTCTCAGATTACATATGAACTTAAGAAATACAAAGATGAGCAGTTTGGTTTATCTGTTTCTAAAAATGTGGATAGAACTTCTGATCTCTACATTATCCTCAAAGAGAGACTGGACAGAGAAGTGAAAGACAGCTACATGGTAAAAGTGATTGCTAAAGATGGAGGATCTCCTCCCAAGCAAAGTATTTTAGATGTTCATATTTCAGTTGCAGATGTTAACGATAACCCTCCAGTCTTCTCTCAAAATCTTTATAATGTTACAATAAAGAATGAACCAAGTGAAACATCATCGATTGCAACTTTATCAGCTACAGATTTAGATTCTGGTAAAAATGGAAGAGTCACGTATCATTTCAGTAAAAAAACACCTGATGTTGCTAAAAATCATTTTAAATTAAATGAACAAACTGGACAGATTTTCTTAGAGAAAAAATTTGCATTAAGTAATATATTAACGCATAATTTATATGTTGAAGCTCAAGATAATGGTAGTCCACATTTAACTTCAAAATCAATGGTTCTGGTAAATGTTATCAACCAACAAAATAATCCTCCAACAATTCACTTAAAATTCTTGTCAGCATCAGGAAAAGATTCAGCAACTGTTTCTGAAGGTATCAAAGTTGGAAGTTCAATTGCTTATGTAAAAGTGACTGATCATGATGTCGGACAAAATGGAGAAGTGAGTTGCGATCTCCATTATGATAAATTTAAACTGCAAAGTCTGGATACAAAGAAATATCAAGTAATTGTGAAAAAAGCATTGGATAGAGAAACAGAGGCAAAGCATGAAATTATCATCAGCTGTCAAGATAAAGGATCTCCTCCATTGCAAAGTAAGAATAAGTTTTCTATCCAAGTGACCGATGTCAATGATGTAAGACCACAGTTCTCTGTGGAGACATTTAAATTCTTCATTGAAGAGAATCAGAAATCCAGATTTTCTGTTGGTTTCATTAACGCAACAGATCCAGACTTGGGACTTGGAGGTAAACTCACTTATTCTCTGCTAACCAATAATAAACAATTTTTACCTTTTAAAGTCAAAGATGATGGCATGATTTCAGCAATTATGTCATTGGATCATGAGTTTCAAAACATTTATAAGTTTCAAGTATTTGTGAAAGATAATGGAATACCATCTCTGAATAATACAGTGAATGTGATTGTTGAAGTGACTGATAAAAATGATAATGCTCCATATTTTACATTTCCTAGTGTTAATCCTTATAACATGGATATTGTATATTACCGGCATCATTCAAAGAATATCACGTCTCTAAAGGCAGCTGATGGAGATAGTCAAGAGAATGCATTTCTAAAATATGAAATAATTAGAGGCAATGACAAGCAGATATTCAGCATGAACCAGTATACTGGTTTGTTAAGTTTCAATCGAGTGCTTAGCCAACAAGATGCTGGCTCATATGAGCTAGTATTTGTTGTGAAGGATAGTGGTAGCCCAGTTCTATCAGCAACAACTAGTATGTTTTTTACACTAACTGTAAGCAACCAGACATCAGAAATGCTAAGTGCCATTCATACGATAACTGAAGATAAAGTTGATCTTACATCAGTGATTATTATTACGGTTGTAGCAGTGACGGTAGCAGTGATCATTACTGCTTCTATATCAGTATGTATCATTCGATGTAATGACCAGAGAAATGTAACCTATGCCCATGCAATGAATCCACCAAATGTGGTTGGTACACCAAATATTGGTCCAAGTGGCAGGTACATGAGTGACCAGAGACATTTAATGTGCCCTTCAAAGCAGGGAATATCTTGGCCAACTGCTGTGAGCAAAACACATGCTGATAAAATAAGAAGTGCACATATAAACCAACCAAGCAGAGAGTCCCATTCTGCAGAAAAGCTTCCCAATCAGCAAAACAGATCAGCTTCTCTTCCACAGACAACTTCTATTATAAATTCTCAGATGCAGGTAAATATAATTTTATGACATTTTTTTTTTTACATTTGATTATTTCAACCCAAATTTCTCATATTCTTTTGTCTGTCTAATAATAAATCTGGAAAAAACAGATTGTAATATTTTGTATGACTTGGATCTTATATATATATTTATTAGTTAAGACCGATATTGTAGTTTTTAATCAAATTTGACAGGGAGAATAAGTGGATGAATAATCTTTTATTCTCGATAAATACGTTTTGTATGAAAATGAGCTTAAGTTTTTTGACATTTTTAATAAAAATTGAAGCAGTAAAAATTGGCTAATTTATCTAATTCTTCAAAAGTAAATCCCCAGCTATTTCTTTTAGGAAAAATGTAAAAGCAAGACATAAAAAAATGAGTTTAACAAGAGAAGCAGCCAACATCAAATAAAGTATCTTTTTCCATAAAAATTTTATATTGACATGTGTATAAAAAAATTAAAGTACACATAAAAGTTCAGTTAGATAAGAGAAGCAACCTCTCTCTCTCTCTCTCTCTCTCTATATATATATATATATATATATATATATATATTGTGGTGAGAGAATGAGTTTTCTTTGTTGTATATAAGTGTCTTATAATTTTTTTAAAGATATTTGACCATAATTTATATTTAATTTCATTGTTGACACCTACATAAATAATATTAAAAAAATAATATTCTTGATTTACTGTGATTTACATTTAGGAAAGACAAGTACAAGAAATTACATCACATAATAGACTAAACAACAGCCACTCCACTGAATATCTTAATCATCCTTCACCAAATCTGTCTTCAGTTGACAGTAGGACAAAGAAAAGTATAAGAAGCATTGGACAGGGTAAAGAATCAGCAGGTATGAACTTAAAAAATATTGATTCTTCAATCAATAAGATGATGCAGTTACATGGTCCCTTTTTTAGATGTCTTTATTATATGGAATTGTCACTTAGTGTTTTTAATGAAAATACTGTAAATTTTATTATCAGCTCTTCCTCAACTTTTGATTGTTGTCAACTATTTTGTAAGATTATTTCAAGACATTCATTAAAATATATTCTGTGGATGAATCTAGCTTCATATAAAGATAACTTATTTTGAAAGTTCATAATTTATATTACGTATTTATTTTTAACCTTTTTCCATGCATTAAATTTACAATATTAAGTATACATTTTTCAATCTACTGATTAGCCTCATATACAGATTCCACTTAAATATGGCTGTCAGCAAATAAAATGAACAAAATATAATAAAATTAAAATGTTTTGAACAAAATAAAATAAGAAAAATGAATAATATTCACATTTTAGTTTACATTAATTATAACATCTTTTGAACTACTTCCTTAATCTTTTCCAGATATGTACACTTCTCAGTACTGTAATCCACAACCAAAACAAAGTGAACAATCAACACAAGAAACAGAGATGAAGCCATTGGGACAGACTGTCAGCTATCCAAGTGATACAACAATTGTGGCCAGGGGCTTCTATACACCAAGCCTTACACAAAGCTGTGACAACAAAGACTCTATGACAGAGGATAGTAATTCTTCTGATATAAGTCAACAATCAGCAGGAAATATTTATCGCAATCCAAGACCATTACCCCCAGTACCTAACTAAAAGCTCTAATTTCAAATGGTATATGTGTATACAAGTACTATGTAGCTTTTAAGTAATATCACACTAAACTTATATTGTATATAACTCCATGTATATTTAATCTTCAAAAAGTATGACATTCTCCTTTTTTGTAGTTAAATGTGAGAAATTGCACTGAGATTTGAGCAAAGTAATAACAATTAAATTTCATATACTGAAATTTTTATAGTTAAATCTTTTAGAAGAAATTCTTTCAACTTAGGCTTTCAAAAATCTGGAGAGTATTTATATGGAGGTAAAGAAATCTGTCTTATGTCAAGTCATTTCTAGTTCATTTGTTTTAGTTATGCTTTATAAATTAGATGTATTATGAATTTATTTACTTGTGTTGGATTTTAAAAAAAATATCATTTGCACATATTTGTAACTTGTAAAACATATTGTTGAAAATTTAATGTAATTAAATGTAAAATTTTATAAATATGAAGATTAATAACTGAAAATGTACAGTCTTTTGTTTTAATTGAGAGGATACAAAGAGTTTATATTCAAGAAATGGGATTATTTCATTGACATTAAATATTTTGAATATGTGAAAAATAATATTTCTCTTCATAAATAATCTCTGACTTGAACTTAAGGGGTTAATTTCTGATGATTATGATTGAAATAATCTGTGCATCAAATGTCAAAATTGACCACATTTAATGTTGCATTATTTTTTTATGTGTAGGTAACCATGCAGCTATGATTATTGAAATAATATCTGCTATCCTTTTCATAGAAATAAACCTAACTTGAATTTAATCTCTTGGTTACATAGTGTGGGAGATAAAATGAAATTTATAGATGGGAGACAACCCCCAAATAAATTTTGCAGTAAAAAGTGTAAAACAACACATACTACCCAGTTTAAAATAAAAGAATCAGAGAAAGCTGAAATTTATTTATTTATTTGTCTAAAGTAACATTAAACCAGATAATTATTTTTAGCTTGACATTTTTCCTAAGAATAAGTTTATTCTATTAATAATGTTGCTAAACACTTTAAATTTAAAAATGGGCAAGCTTTTTATTGGAAAATTTATGAATCTTTTTAAATTGAAAAATTATAGAGTATAAGATTTCTTTAATTACATTTATTCTTTTGAATTGAGATATATATATATATATATATATATAAAAGGGTTGGTCTTTATTTTTATCACAATCTTATCAAATCAGAACAAAATTAATATAACTTCCACAAGTATCATTAAGTATATATATTATTTTGTGACAATAAAGAGATTGTTAATCGTATTAACCATAAATGAACAACTTGTAATAAAAGATCAAAACCAGTAAGATAAAATTTTTAAACAGTTCACAATGTAATTTAAAAATACATGAATTAGGAAATTAATTTTTGTTCTTAAAAAAGACATTTCTGATTGCCTAAAACTCATTTTAAAGAGGACTTTAAAATTCTTTAGGAGTATCTTGGCACAAGTCCTTATTAATTTATTTACTTTAAAAACATACATTTTATCATTCATCATTTGAACATTAAGTTAAAATATATTTTTTCAATAATTACTGAATTATATACAGGTATATTTGAAAAAATGTTATCCCACACATTGTTAATTTGTTATAATCAAGGAAGGAGTATGAGATAGAAGAACTTACACTACTTGGGAATGCAAGTAGCCATTTTATAAAAATAATCTTTAAGAAGGAAATTGAATAAATTTTTAGCATGGCATTAAATAATTTTTATGAAATATCCTTTTTCAATCTTTGTGAGTATTTTTAATTTATTTTAAAATTTATTTGTACATAATAATAAGTGTTTTTACAGCAAATGACCAACAAAATATGTTTGTATAAAGCATAGCAGTCATCACTTTTTGCAGCCATCATGCATTTAACATATTTCCTTGGTCTGTTGTATTTTATTTATTCCGACAACCAAAGAAAGCACTCTCAACAGAACTGATATTCAATCAGAATTACTGGATTAGCGGAGAAATATTTTACAGGCAGTTTATATCTTCTTTGACTCTGAAGATTTATAGAAAAGGTAAGAAAATTACTTTTACTATTTTTACTTTTTCTATCTTTTGCATAGAAATGACAAACATAGATTCACTAATAAATATCTCAAATACTTATATTTGAATGCTTTTTATATATAAAGAGTAAATATTTTTTATTATCACTTTTTAAAATATTCATGTATGAATGAGGTTTATATATATATATAATCTGAAGTATTGAGTTTCAAAAATGGAATTTCATGGAATCCCTTAACCTCAAGTGGTCACGCATCTAGGTACTGACCAGGCTCAAAATGACATGTAATGATTTTTCCTTTTTTTTTTACAGATCTGCTATATTATATTTGTAAACATCAACGTAAATTATATGGATAATTGAAACTGACATAAATTATTTCTGCAAAAAAACATTATTATTTTCAATCCTTGCAATATCATATGTCATATTCTGTGGAGGCTTTTATATACAATTTATATTTTCATAAACAAACATGATAATTCAGAACTATGAAAATGTAAAATTTACATAGCAAGAAACAAATGCTAAACAATATAGAATTGGAATAAGAGTAACATTATCTACTTGTTTGACTTTTTCAGAAGTCTACACTTCCCAGTACTACAATCTTTGATCAAAACAAAGTGGGCAGCCAAAACAAAAAAAACAGAGATGAAGCCATTGGAATAGACTATCAACTAACCAAGTGATACAATTATTGTCACCAGGGGATTCTACACACCAAACATTACACAAAATACAAACAGCAAAGTATCTATGACAGAGGCTAGAAACTTATTTAGATAAGTTATCAAGGGGAAATGTTTATTACAATTCTAGGTCTTTATCTAGTCTAATATAATTATATTGTCATATTCTTATGCTGTATAATATATGTTTATATTTTAATGTACTTCACAAATACCACATCATTTATTTAGATGTCCTATAGTCATAAATTGATAAAACAGTTTAAATATTTTAAAAAACATGATGATATAGAAATATGTATATACAAAATCCCTTATACATATCACATTTATCACACACTATGTACACAAAATATCCTGTCAGGATATAAATAAATTTCCTTCTTTTATAAGAACAATTCAATATTGAAAGAAAGATTTTAGCAAAAATCAATTTCTAAAGAATTATCATTTTCATGTGTCATTGTATTACTTATAATTTAAAAAGTAATTAAACATATGATCATGAATAAATCTTTTCTAAAATTTTGAAAAGAAAATAAATTCAAAAGAAAATTGTGAAAGAATAGAACAGTTTAGAATATAGTCATTTTGATTTTTAAGCTGAAGAATTTTTATTAAAGTCTAAGTTATTAAAAACCCTTTTTAATTAATAAAAAAATAGAAATCAGTTTTTAAAATACCCCACCCCCATATATTTAGATAAGTACAGATAAATTAAAAGAGCTTATATTACTTTAAAACACTGAAAGGTACTTATTAATCAGACATTATTTCCTACAAAAAGAAAACAATTGAATTCATTTTTTCAGACAACAATGATACTGAATCTACAAGCCTTTTGTTGTCAGCAAATCTTCTTTTAATTTTCAGCAAAACATGTTGGGTGATATGTGTTTAAGACATATAAAAATAGAAAGAAGAATAAAGAACACAATGGATAAGAATGTGTTCATAAAATGCATTTTGGGAAGAAGTTGAATTTTTTTTATTTAACATTGTTTTTGAAAAAGCATACTTCCTCAGATCTGTTTAATATGTGCAAATATTCAAAATAAAATTGTAATTAGAAAAAGTCAAATAGGTAATTTTGTCAAGAAATAATATTAGTTTTAAGATGATATTAAGCATAGCAGCCATCACTTATTGCTGCGGCCATTAAACACACAACACACTCATTAGGACTACTGCTTTCCTTCTCATATCAAGCAAAGAAAGCAGGCACACTAGGTGTACAACATTTTTTTAGAAAATTACAAAAATTTCACCAAAAATATACATCAGGATGTAACTTATATCTTCCCAAAGGGTTTCTACATCCAGGAAAAAGGTAAGTGACCGTTTTCTACTCTTTTCTTATATTTTCTAAGTGACATGCATAACTGCTTAGTCTTATGAATAGGCATATAGTTTTTGTGTTCCTTTGTCTTGTTGGCTGGATGCATAAATCTTCTTTCTCTACTCAGCTATAAAGGAAACTTAATTTTTCACTTACAAAAAGAGGAACAATTACAAAGTTGAAATATTTATATGAGCTTTGAAAATATCATATCTTATATACTTTATTGCCTTTTTTAATTAAGAGAATACAATAACTAGAGACAAAGCTTTTCATCAATTTATGAAAAGCTATTATTTTCCTTAGTAATTATTTATTTTATAAGAAATGAATTTTTTTTTTTCAATAATTACTGACAACATTTTTTCACTTAGCAAATTTTCCTTATAGAAACCAAATTCTTGATGTTGATTAATCATGGCTGCTCTACTCCATAAATATACAGCAATGTATCCAATGTTGAGCGTTCAACTTCAGTAACCATAGATTTATAATTTCTCTTCTTTCAGGTACTCAATTTGATACTTCTCTTAGCATTTTTGTTTGAATATTTCATAACACATGAAGAAACTACCTTTTTTTAATTGAAATACTTATAGGCAGTGTTAAATACAAATATAAACATTTTAATATGATCTTAAAATTTTAGTAGATAAAATATTTAAACAGGAAATCAGTTAACTGCAAACAAATATTTATTCAAAATAGTATTTAATATTATCATCAAAAATTAATTTAAAAATTTTCCTATTTTAGATATATTAGAATATTATCAAAATAAGATAAACAAAAATCAGTTTTTAAATGCTGCTATAAATTTTTTCATAATTTTTCAATTTTAAAGCTAATATTAATTTTTTTATGTACATTTCAGATTGATTAGAATTTTATCAACCATTTCATAATCTCAATAGTGTCTAACATGTTACTGAAGATATGTATCATCTTTCATGTACTACACTTTTCCTACTGTGTAGACTTGACATTTAAAGTAGAAGAAGGGAAAAGTCCTGGCACTTACCTGGGAGACATTGCTGCTGATTCTAATGTCATGGATGATGTGGCAATCCAAGATCAAAATCTAATCACATTCAGTCTTATGGAACAGGATGGAACAAGCAGCTCTCCATTATTTCGCATTTCTAAAAACACAGGAAAACTCTATACAGCCCAAACATTGGATGCCGAGTCTCTGTGTACATATGGAAAAGAATGTTTTTTGATGGTTGATGTTGCTGTTCAGAAATCTAAAAGAATTATGAAGATTTTAGAAGTAAAAGTAAAAATTGAAGATGTAAATGATCATCAACCAGAATTTCCTGATAAACAAACCAATATTGAATTTTCAGAAGATGATGGCAAAGGAGTAAAACGATTAATTCCTAATGCTATAGATAAGGATGTCGGATTTGTCAATTCTAAAATTACTTATGAGTTGAAAAAAATACATAATGAGCCTTTTACTTTGTCCGTCTATAAAAAAGTGGATGGAAGATCAGATCTTAGCATAATACTTGGAGAAAGGCTCAATAGAGAAGTTAAAGACTCATACCTGATTCAAGTTATTGCAAGAGATGGAGGCTCTCCATCAAAGGAAAGTGTTTTATTAGTGCATATCTCAGTAAGTGATGTCAATGATAACATTCCAATATTTTCGCAAAATGTCTACAATGTTTCTATCAAAAATAATCCAAGTGAAACATCTTCTATTGCAACTTTATCAGCAACAGATTTAGATTCTGGCAAAAATGGAAGAGTCACTTATCATTTTAGTACAAAAACATCAGATGTTGCTAAAAATCACTTCATGCTGAATGAACAAACTGGACAGATTTTTTTGGAGAAGAAATTTACATTGAGTAATATTATGATACATAACTTATATGTTGAAGCAAAAGATGGTGGCAGTCCACCATTCACTTCACTAGCAATGGTTCTTGTAAATGTAATCAACCAACAAAATAATCCTCCAACTATTCACTTGAAATTCTTATCAGCTTCAGGAAAAGATTCAACATCGTTTCTGAAGATATTAGTTGGCAGTTCAATTGCTTATGTAAAAAGTGACTGATCATGATGTAGGACAAATGGAGAAGTGAGTTGCGATCTCCATTATGATAAATTTAAACTGCAAAGTCTAGACACAAAGAAATATCAAGTAATTGTGAAAAAGCATTGATAGAGAAACAGAGGCAAAGCATGAAATTATCATCAGCTGTCAAGATAAAGGATCTCCTCCATTGCAAAGTAAGAATAAGTTCTCTATCCAAGTGACCGATGTCACGATGTAAGACCAGTTCTCTGTGGAGACATTTAAATTCTTCATTGAAGAGAATCAAAATCCAGATTTTCTGTTGGCTTCATCAATGCAACAGATCCAGACTTGGGACTTGGAGGTAAACTCACTTATTCTCTGCTAACCAATAATAAACAATTTTTACCTTTCAAAGTCAAAGATGATGGCATGATTTCAGCTATTATGTCACTGGATCATGAGTTTCAAAACATTTTATAAGTTTCAAGTATTTGTGGAAAGATAATGGAATACCATCTCTGAATAATACGGTGAATGTGATTGTTGAAGTGACTGATAAAAATGATAATGCTCCATATTTTACATTTCCCAGTGTTAATCCTTATAACATGGATATTGTATATTACCGCATCATTCAAAGAATATCACATCTAAAGGCAGCTGATGGAGATAGTCAAGAGAATGCATTTCTAAAATATGAAATAATCAGAGGCAATGACAAGCAGATATTCAGCATGAACCAGTATACTGGTTTATTAAGTTTCAATCGAGTGCTTAGCCAACAAGATGCTGGCTCATATGAGCTAGTATTTGTTGTGAAGGATAGTGGTAGCCCAGTTCTATCAGCAACAACTAGTGCTTTTTTTACACTAACTGTAAGCAACAAGACATCAGAAATGCTAAGTGCCATTCATACGATAACTGAAGATAAAGTTGATCTTACATCAGTGATTATTATTACGGTTGTAGCAGTGACGGTAGCAGTGATCATTACTGCTTCTATATCAGTATGTATCATTCGATGTAATGACCAGAGAAATGTAACCTATGCCCATGCAATGAATCCACCAAATGTGGTTGGTACACCAAATATTGGTCCAAGTGGCAGGTACATGAGTGACCAGAGACATTTAATGTGCCCTTCAAAGCAGGGAATATCTTGGCCAACTGCTGTGAGTAAAACCCATGCAGATAAAATAAGAAATGCACATATAAACCAACCAAGCAGAGAACCCCGTTCAGCAGATATTCTTCCTGCTCAACAGAAAAGATCAGCTTCTCTTCCACAGACACAAACTCGAACAAACATTGAACTGCCTCAAATGCAGAATTTATTACAAGAAGGAATACAGGTAATTTGATATTTTTATGTTGACATGCAGGTGAAATATGAATTTCTAAAAATTTATGAGAATTTAAAAAAATGAACAATGATAAATAAATTCCAAATTCATATCTCATCATGCTATATATATATATATATATATATATATATATATATATAATATTTTAAGAATGTGTTGCATCTATAAAACATTCTTTTGAACCTTTTATCAGGATAGAACCTAGAAATCATAATGAATTGCAAATTCTTTAAATTCACATTTTACACTCTCATTACATTATTCTTTCTTTACTGTATTTTATATTTACAAATCTATATTGTTAACTTATACCTTCCTTTTATAAATGATGGTGTGATGAAAAGATCTTAACAAAGAAACCTTTCAAAAAGAATTCTTATGTTTGATCATTTGATTCGATTTTTGAAAGTGAGTCAGGCTGCAAACCTTTTTGTACCGTTCATATAGCATGATTTGATATAATGATATATAATTTTATTTATCAACAAACAGTATTTAGAAAAATATAACAAACTGGGAAGGTTTTTTGTGATGGATTTCCAGTTTGTCATGTTTTCTAAATAGCTTGATTTATAATAGCTATTGACTTCAATTTTATTAATTTTTAACATGTACAGTTTCTTGCAAGTTTTTAGTTATGTCATATATTTGATCAGAATAAAAGTTTGTATTATATTTATTCAGCAGTCTTCTGTCCGAGATGAAATACTTTTAAATAGTCCAAGCAAATCTAACCAAGTTAATTCTCCTGAATATCTCAACCACTCCTCACCAAAATTATCTCAAACAAATATCAGAAAAGATGCAAATGCAAGACAGAAGGATGCAAATGCAGGTAGGTTGATTTATAATGTTTAATAATGTTCCAATAATTGTATTTTCTCTCGGATAATAATATTTTTACCCTTTTCATCTGTGTGATCTAAAAATTTCAGTAAGATCAACTCATCAATAATCGATACATCTTTGATAATGTCCAGCTTTATTTTTTATTGCATCAGGAGCACATCACATGATATTGTGTTTTTTGCTGTTTATATTTATCTCACACATTTACTATGAAAATAAGCCAAGTAGTTGCATAAATTCAGTGAAGTGAACAATTCTGAGAGATAATTATTGTCTGTTCAAAATTTCCCTCAAACAGCACTCATATAAGTGACTTTCGATATTATGATTGCTTCCCTTATATAAAGACTTGGTATGTAGAATATACATGTAATTTATTCTATGTTAGAAACTTACAACTTGACCTTGCACCATTATAATTAAATGATTCTACATATATGAAATTAAAATTTTCCTTACTCTGTCGGTAATTTATCTCATCTGATATAAAACTTAAAATGGTTAATTATTTCCAAAATAAAACTCTATTTTCACTTGTGACATATAAATATAATGCAAATATATATATATATATATATATATATATATATATATATATTTTATTTCAGGAAATAGGTAAAAATTAACCAAAAATGTTTCATTCCCAATAATAAAAATATACTAAATTTATTTTATGAAAATTGAATAAAAGTTAACAAAATAAATATAACTAAGAATTTTTATCAAGGCAAATTAAAGGGAGATAATAACAATGAAATGTAATTTATCACACTCAGAGATTAAGGCCCTCATGGTGAACATTGAATCAGCAACGGTTTCACTTTTCACAGCTGAAAACTTCAAGCTGAACTAAATTATTTGTTATTTCTGCAATATCAAGAATTTATTAAATATATGTATTTGATATTTTTAAAACAATGCAGACTGAAATATATTAACTAGTTATCTAACTCAGCTTTAACATGAAAAATTACTTTCAATTACCATGTTAACTTTTATCAGTTTTAATTTATTTCAGCCAAATAAATTAGGTAAATTCTAAAGTTGCAAATTTTGTTATTTATATTTTATTTTAGATTGGATTCTCATTCTGTATTTTTTATTATTTCTTATAATTTAAAAAAAATTTAAAAATAGATTTATAGATTTTGGTGGACTCTCCTGTCGTATTCAATGTATGAGGGTCAAGCAGTTCAGTTCTTAGGAACCAACAGCCATACGATTTGATTATAGTGGTGAAGGCTTTGTGCAGAACCAACCACACTTATTGAAGGGCTGAATACAGAGACCTGGTGCCCTGCATGCCACGTCCCCAAACGACCCTTAACAGGTTTTGAATTCAGAGCTGTCCTCCTCCTAGACCATTAGCCATCCAAGGCTATAGAACCCAGTCTGTCCTGTTAGCTGGAGGAAGAAGAGGACTCATACCTTTCCTAAGAGTATTAGCACATAAGTGGATGTAATGGATTTGACTGGAATTTGAATTTGGCTCTCTGATTCCTCAATCTGAGCCGCTATCCATTACTCCACCGTGCCTCCTATTGATTTTAACTTTAGTAAATATAGAAATATAAACTCCATTTATGCTATAGATTTATGTGTTTATTATGATTAATAAAAAAGGCTTTTGTTATTCAGCTTTTGACTCTATCAGTCCCGAGATGAATATAAATATGTAATGGTCAGAAATAATATAAAAGTTGATTCTGGATTTGATGTTCTTGTGTACTTTAACATCTTTATATTGACTGGGACAAAAAGTTAATTTTACTTTTATTTGATGATACAAGGAGAAAGGTTTAACTTACTGATATTTGGCTCTAAATGAACCACACAAGACGTTGAGGAGCTGTTAAGCACAATCAATCACTCAATCAACTTACCGATATTTGAATAAAGAAGTTCTTTTAATGAAAAGAATTTCAATTCTCTGTCAAAATTACAAAAGGCGCCTTGAGCAGTTCTTCACTCAGAAAATAAAATGTTCTGAGAATTATAAAGTTGTCTGGAAGATGTTAGAACACAGTTGAAAAAAATGTTGTTTTATAACATTAATGATAAAATAAAAATTTTCTTTTACTTTTTAAACAGAACCAACTTTTTATAATCCAATCATTAAAAATAGAATAATAAAGAGAATTAATATAAATATATATTTTGTAAATCCTAAAATATTAAATTTAATCTTTGTATTCTTTTATGTCTCCAAATCAAAGTGCTTTATTTCTTTATGCATTTGTAATGATAATAATATCTGATAAGAATACCAAACTAAAGTTTTCATACATAAAATAATTCTTTATTCCCTTCTGGACTCTGCAAAATTCACATTCACTAAATCAAGGGTATGTGGTTTCAGGTCTTTCTTCAAAAGTTCAATCTTCTTGCAACAATGTAAGAGATTCTCTTTCTCTTCTTGAGGGTTGGGCATTTATATAACTTTCTCTTATCTGGTTGCCTTTTATATTCTAAGATTAGCTGTGTTCACATGGTACATATGCTAACGTCTTAGGCACTATTCTGTACTTTAAGGTCACTTCAAAAGACCTAGGACTTTCTGAGGTGACACTGAATACAAAACTATCACAGTACATATTGGGATCACCATTGATCAATGTTCATAATGAATATTTAATTCAGTTAAGACTTTGGTATTTCCTGGTGTGAATCACACATCATATATTATTTTAATGCTTCTTTTTTGAATTTTTATATCTAGTTTTCAAATAGCTTTAAAAAAAAGTTACATATTCACATGTCTATTTTTAACTTTAATATTATGAATTATTTTTTAAGCCTAATTGGCTAAACCTTTTTGTATTTTTTACAGTTATAATGTTACATTTTCTTCTGTTTTGTATTGTAATTCTAGAATTTTAATGAATGTCTATATAGATTTAATAAAATATAATAAATCCAATTTTCTTGCAGAGAATTATATATTTTCCCAAATTAAAATATCAAAAGATGTGTAAAAATGTTGTTACACTCTTCTTTCATTGAAACTTTCAGCAAAAGTAATCCTGTTTATACATTGATATTATGCTTATAGTAATATGAACTGTTTCCTTATAAGGAAACATTTGGCATTCATTGACCATTGCTACTCTTGGTTAAAATTTATAAAATCTTTCTCTTAAAATAATTTTTTAGAAAAATAGGTTTCAAAAGTTCAGTAACTGTTAATGCTCTTTCCAGTATTGAGGGGGGGGGGATTATTTCTAACTTTTTGTTTGAAGTGGTGTGGAACATCAACATCTTGCTTATAGTCATCAAAAAGTTATATTAAAATGATAATCTTGTTATAAATTGACACAATTACATTTTCATGTAATTAAATTTTTACTTATTAATAATAGAACCATATTCTGTAACTTCTATCTTCTTTAGATTTGTCTATTTCTTTACTACTTCCATTTTAGAATTTTAGTTTTTCAGAGTTACATATTAATTTACTTTTGTGTCATTTTTAAGTTGATTAAAATAATCAATTGGTATTTGTACAGTTTCCCCATTATACATTGTTTGACTCATGAATTCATATCTACTTATTTGCAGTTTCCAGAGAAAAAGAAAAAAAAAAGGTGAAACAATATATTATTAGACAAAGTGTTACCTAAATACTCTGTTTCTATGACTTTTCCAGAAGTTTACACCTCCCAGTACTGCAACCCTCAATCAAAGCAAAGTGGACAGCCAACACAAGAAACAGAGATGAGGCCATTGGGACAGACAGTCAACTACCCAAGTGATACAACAATTGTGGCCAGGGGCTTCTACACACCAAACATTACACAAAATACTGACAACAAAGACTCTGTGACAGAGGATAGTAATTCTTCTGATATAAGTCAGCAATCCACAGGAAATATTTATCGCAATCCAAGACCATTACCCCCTGTACCTCAATAATATTCTCCTACATGTTTCCTTTACTGCAGAATAAATGTTTTGTGCACCAAAAAAAGTACCTTTATATACATAACACATTAAAAGAGTAAAACGCATTCAAGCACTCATAAAAGAAGGAATATAGTTTTACAGAATATCAGATATAGTCTATTCATCACACTTGTCAAATATTATTATATTAATAAATATATTATAAAGAAAATTTATATTTTAAAACAACAAAATTATGATTATAAAAACATTTAAAAATCCCTCAAATATTTCAGTATAGGACTGTGTTTATATCAATATATTACTTGAAATATATCATTTAGTTTCCTTAGATATTTATCATATTATAACAATAATTATAACTTAATGGGATTTATAATCATCTTTTTGTGTAAATAAATAAATTTTGTAAGTTAAAGCTTTGATAAAATTTAGACTAAAAAAATAATTAATCTAATTTTGTCATAATAGTAATGAATGAATGAGAAAATGTGTAATTTTAATTCTTGACACTAACATCGGAAGCAAATAAGAGAAATCATTTCTAACTAGTTTAGCTTAGTATGCTTTAAAAATAAACTTTGAATTTCTTTAAATAAAAATTCCTTACACATAAAATAATTAAAAGAAACAATATTTTCCACAAAAATAAAAATTTGAATTAATTTTTTAGACAACACTAAAATGGAACTTACAAAACACTGTCTTTTGTAGTCAGCAAAATCGTTCTTTAATTTGCAGCATAATGAATTAGGTGATATGCTTTCCTGGCAATGTAAAAATAGAAAGAAGAATAAAGAACACAATAGACAAAACATATTCAGAAACTGAATTTTGGGAAGAAATTTAATATTTTTTCATTTAACATTGTTTTTGTAAATGCATGCTTCATCAGATTTGTTTTTATATATGCAACTACTTGATAAGACTTAAGCTTAAAAAAATTCAAATATATAATTTTGTCAAAAAATGACATTAGTTTCCATTGTGATACTACATGAAGCATAGCAGCCATCACTTATTGCTGCAGCCATTAAACACACAACACACTCATTAGGACTACTGCTTTCCTTCTCATATCAAGCAAAGAAAGCAGGCACACTAGGTGTGCAACATATTTTTAGAAAATTACAACAATTTCACCAAAAATCTACATCAGGATGTAACATATCTTTCCAAAGAGTTTCTACATTCAGGAAAAAGGTAAGTGATTGTTTTCTACTCTTTCTTATATTTTCTAAGTTGCATGTATAACAGCTTGGCTTTATGAACAGGCACATAGATTTTGTGTTCCTTTGTCTTGTTGGATGAATGTATAAATCTCCTTTCTGTACTGAACTATAAAGGAAACTTAGTTTTTTTCAATTAGGAAAAGAAAAATAACAAAAATATTGAGATATTTTGGTGTTCATGTGCTTTGAAAATATCATGTCTTACATACATTTTTCTTTCTTTTAATTAAGAGAATAGAATAAGTACAGAAAGCTTTTCATGAATTTTTGAACTGATATTCTTATTTTCTTAAGTAATTATTTATAAGAAATGAAATTATTAAAAGAAATAAATTTACTTCTATTTGATTGCATTTGCTCATAGAAACAAATCTCTTGATGCTATATTTAATAATGGCTACTGCACTAAGTGAAAATACATCAATACATTTGATTTCAGCCATTCTGGATTTATATTTTCTTGTTCCAGATATTCAAAGTTTTCACAAGTCTGGCTCCTTTAATTTTAAATGATTTTAATGGCAATGTAACTTCATTTGACATTAAAATATTGCACACATAGATAAACAAAATATCTAAATTTATGCTCAAATGAAATATTTAATCAAATATCTTGTAGAATATATTTTTATAAAAGATGACAATAAGTTGTATTATATTTGTTTATATTTTTAATATTATATCATGTAAGAATTTTTTTTTTGTCTTTCAGATACATTGAAATTTTATCAGATATTCTATAATCAAAAGATGTTTATTATGCTGGTATATATATGTGTCTTCTTCTGGGTAATACAAATTTCTTATTGTGTAGACCTGACATTTAAAGTTGAAGAAGGGAAAAGTCCCGGAACTTACCTGGGCGACATTGCTGCTGATTCTAATGTCATGGATGATGTGGCAATCCAAGATCAAAATCTAATCACATTCAGTCTTATGGAACAGGATGGAACAAGCAGCTCTCCATTATTTCGGATTTCTAAAAGAACAGGAAAACTGTACACTGCACAAACATTGGATGCTGAATCACTGTGTACATTCAACAAGGAATGTTTTTTGATGGTTGATGTAGCAGTTCAAAGAGAAAGTACAATAAGCAGAATATTAGAAATCAAAGTAATAATTCAGGATGTGAATGACCATCAGCCTGAATTTCCGGATAAACAAGTTACAATAGAATTTGAAGAAGGAGATGGCAAAGGAATGAGGAAATTAATCCCAAATGCAATAGACAAAGATGTTGGAATAGTTAATTCACAAATATCTTATGAACTAAAAAAGAAAATGAATGAACCATTCACATTAGATGTATCAAAGAAGGTTGATGGGACGTCTAAACTTGGTATAAAACTAGAAAAAATGCTTGATAGGGAAGAAAAAGATTCTTATATGATTCAAGTGTTGGCCAAAGATGGAGGATCCCCACCAAAGCAGAATACCTTAAATGTTTATATCTCAATAACAGATGTTAATGATAACTCACCTGTTTTTTCCCAAAATGTCTACAATGTTTCTATAAAGAATAATCCAAGTGAAACTTCTTCCATTGCAACTTTATCAGCAACAGATTTAGATTCTGGCAAAAATGGAAGAGTCACTTATCATTTTAGTACAAAAACATCTGATACTGCAAAGAATCATTTTAAATTAAATGAACAGACTGGGCAAATTTTCTTAGAAAAAAAATTTACGTCAAGTAATATACATACATATAATATATATGTTGAGGCAAAAGATGGTGGAAATCCACCTCTGGAATCTCTTGCAATGGTTGTTGTTAATGTTATAAATCAAGAAAATAATCCTCCAATTATTCACTTAAAATTCCTATCAGCATCAGGAAAAGATTCAACATCAGTTTCTGAAGGAATTAAAGTTGGCAGTTCAATTGCTTATGTAAAAGTGACTGATCATGATGTTGGACAAAATGGAGAAGTGAGTTGCGATCTCCATTATGATAAATTTAAACTGCAAAGTCTAGACACAAAGAAATATCAAGTAATTGTGAAAAAAGCATTGGATAGAGAAACAGAGGCAAAGCATGAAATTATCATCAGCTGTCAAGATAAAGGATCTCCTCCATTGCAAAGTAAGAATAAATTCTCTATCCAAGTGACGATGTCAATGATGTAAGACCACAGTTCTCTGTGGAGACATTTAAATTCTTCATTGAAGAGAATCAAAATCCAGATTTTCTGTTGGTTTCATCAATGCAACAGATCCAGACTTGGGACTTGGAGGTAAACTCACTTATTCTCTGCTAACCAATAATAAACAATTTTTACCTTTCAAAGTGAAAGATGATGGCATGATTTCAGCAATTATGTCATTGGATCATGAGTTTCAAAACATTTACAAGTTTCAAGTATTTGTGAAAGATAATGGAATACCATCTCTGAATAATACAGTAAATGTGATTGTTGAAGTGACTGATAAAATGATAATGCTCCATATTTTACATTTCCCAGTGTTAATCCTTATAACATGGATATTGTATATTTCCGGCATCATTCAAAGAATATCACGTCTCTAAAGGCAGCTGATGGAGATAGTCAAGAGAATGCATTTCTCAAATATGAAATAATCAGAGGCAATGACAAGCAGATATTCAGCATGAACCAGTATACTGGTTTATTAAGTTTCAATCGAGTGCTTAGCCAACAAGATGCTGGCTCATATGAGCTAGTATTTATTTGTGAAGGATAGTGGTAGCCCAGTTCTATCAGCAACAACTAGTATTTTTTTTACACTAACTGTAAGCAACAAGACAGAAATGCTAAGTGCCATTCATACGATAACTGAAGATAAAGTTGATCTTACATCAGTGATTATTATTACGGTTGTAGCAGTGACAGTAGCAGTGATCATTACTGCTTCTATATCAGTATGTATCATTCGATGTAATGACCAGAGAAATGTAACCTATGCCCATGCAATGAATCCACCAAATGTGGTTGGTGCAAATGTTGGCCCAAGTGGCAGGTACATGAATGACCAGAGACATTTAATGTGCCCTTCAAAGCAGGGAATATCTTGGCCAACTGCTGTGAGCAAAACCCATGCTGATAAAATAAGAAGTGCACATATAAACCAACCAAGCAGAGAAACCCATTCTGCTGAAATGCTTCCAAGTCAGCAGAAAAGATCAGCTTCCTTGCCACAGACACAAACTACAATACAGGTGGAACCGCAGGTAAATAGTTTTATTTTTGTAAATTCGTCATTTCATAAAAATGAATTTGAATGCAAAATGTAGACTTATTGATTTTAAAGTTTAAAATTATAAAAACAGAATGTGACATAGTAAAGTGAAATGAATTTAAGGATGCTATCCAAATTTACTTTTTATACAGCTTTATTTGTATAGATATGTTGTTTTGTATTATGCTATTGCTAATTAATCACTGCTTATCTTTAAATAGAAATACTTCCATGTTTATACTGAGATTGGCTCACAACAACATTTTGCTATATGTTACCATATAATAAATCTAGAAGTATGCAAATGCACAAATATTCATAAACACACATAAAATGATAATAAATCACCCAGCAGAAATTAAGATTATGATTACTTTTTACTCTGACAAGTTCTCTTCTGAACTCTTTAATTTTAAACAATATTCTGTCATTTCATACTCAGATTGACTGAAAATTTACAATAAATTTAGTTTTTTAGCTTTCAGCAATCATGAATGTGCAGGTGGTGTCATAAATAGTGGCTTAGAATGAGAAATCGGAGAGTCAAGTTCTAATTTCAGTTGGGTTCATTACATTCACTTACATGCAAATATCCTTGCGAAAGGTATGAATGCATCTTCTCCCCCCAGGTATGAGTTAAGCAGTAGGACTTGTATCTGGAAAAAAATCATTCCTATTTTCAAAACATTATCAATACAATATTCACTTGTAAAACAGAATTATTCTTACAGTCCCCAAAATATATTTCGGCTTTAAATAACCCAGAATGAGTTGATAAACTATAAATAATACAAATAAATCAATCAATACAGCAATCATTTCTTTTGTTTTGCTCTTTCATGTTATTAGCATCTATACCACAAAATTGAATAAATCTATACCAAATTTTGATATTACTTGAATGATATCAAATTTGATTAAAATAAAAGTTTAACTTTGAACTTTTTATATTTAACAGACCCATATTCAAGATGAAATAATACTTTCAAAAAGTCCTAAAAATAAATCCCACCAAGTTAGTTCTCCTGAATATCTAAATCATCCCTCACCAAAATTGTCTCGAACTAACAGCAGAAAGGAAACAAATTCAGTACAAAGTGAAGCAGCTACTGGTAAGTAGACTTTAAAGATTTTGTATTTTGATAATTGTTCTGTTAATTTTATTTGCTCTCCAAAAAATTGGTTCAGTAAGATTATCAATATTTTTAATTGTTAATAATGAAAATGCCATACTTTTTACATCAAAATGCTTTATTATTTTCAACTTCCTGTTAATCAGTGTTAAGTGTTTCTTATCAAATTAAAAATGTTCAATATTATAAATTAAAGTTATCAACTGTACACATTTTAACTATTGTCCACTTTTGATGTTACTGACAAAAATTATTTACATAATTAAACATTAATTGTACAATAGTTAAAATGTGTACAGTTGATACCTTTAATTTATGAAACCAGTTAGAATTTATCATCTGGTTAAATTATTAAAAAGTTATGAGCCAAACAACAGGAAATTTCTTTATTCAGCAAATCTTTTTCGTGAGAGAATTGATTCAAGTATATATCATTTTTTCAAAATTCATTTTCTTTCAACTTTATATTTTGATCCAAATATGCTAATGTTGCAATTAAAATTTTAATATTTTTTTTTTTTTTTTAGATATTTTATCAATAAAAATTCTAAATATTTGTAAAGTAAAATCTTATTTTTATTTCTTGTGAGGAAATGACCACTAGGGGATTTGATTTTACAATTAAAACTAGTTTTTAATTAATATAAGATGCTTACTTTTTGCACGTTTTTGGTATAAATGAAAAATTTTGAAATAATATAGTAATGAAAATTGGGTTTAAGGGAGATAACTAAGAAATGCAGTGTTTTTACTGAGTATTTAGGAAAATTGTTAGAAAATATTTTAAAAAAGTTATTGACTTTCGAATGAACTTCATGTAATGAACTTTAAATATTGATAGCTAAACTGTTATAAAATCTTTTGTATTAACATGTTATTGGTTTCACTTTGGCTATTCAATTCTTTTTTATATTTTATAATATGATTTCACATTTATAGATGGGGATGTTTTTTAATGCTTTCTCAGCTAAGCAAAGAAATTCACTCCAACCTGAGTAAAACAGCTGTTTATAATGTTGGTATATACTACTTCCTTCAATTTTCTCATTCACAAGTGATATTCTCAATCTACTATTTGGATAGAGAGGGGAATATAAGCATTTTTCTTTCCAGAACACTTCAAATACTTTGGTGTGTGGATCAGTTATAAGAAAGTTAGTATAGGAGATAAGGAAATTGAGCACAAAATAATCTATGATAGGGGTAATGTTGTCCAACATCGCAAGATGCTACAAAATCAAAACATTAACCTAAAAATTTGAGCCGTGTTCTTAGATAGCCTCATCAAATATAAACTCTCATATAAATGTCATCCATCTCATTCAGAAATGTCTAAACTCTCTCCAACCGTTCTTCATCAGATCTCACAGTTGTTATATTCAATGGTGATAGCTACAGAATCACAAAAACCTTTACCAAATAACAGAAACCACATCAGTTGAAGATTTTCAACAGTAGCAACAACTAAAATGGATAGAACATGTAATTTGGAGAGAAAATAATGATATAATCAAAATTTTCACTTTCCATACTATCTTAAACAAAAGGTTAGGAAGGAAACCTCCATCAGCACTAGAAAGAGTGATACAGTTAGTGAACTTGAGAAATCTATTTTCCTGAAAAATTATTTTAGGAGAAAGATTTTATAAATTTCAACTGACACTATACACTAACTGTTTGGTCAATAAATGCCAAATGTTTCCTTATAAGGAAACAGCTAATCTCACCGTTACCATACCAAACTTTTCAACTTCCTCTTGGATATGATTTTCTTATGTTTCTTGAATCTAACTTTCAAGGGACAGCTAGTTTCTTCATAGCATTCTTTACTACATTTGCATTAGATATTATGAATATACTCTTTTGTCAACCATTTCTCTCACAAAGGATCAACATTAGTGAAGCGGTTACAAATAGTGACTGCACAACAAAAAAATCCTGGAAGGATAATAACTATTCTTAAAATGTCCTCTTCTCAACTCCTGATTCTGTGATTCATTATTTATGTTACTTCTTTTTTAATAGGAAGAAAGGCCCTAAAAATTAAAGAAATGCTGTTATATCTACTTCTTGAGAAAAAAAGTTTATTTAGAATAATACATGGCAGTTATTCAATCCTCCTTAAAAACATTTAAAATCCAAAATTTGATAAACTCTTAGAAGAGCAAATTATTATTTTAACTATCTAATCTTGATAACAATTTTATCAAATTTAAACATTCTTGTTTACTGTTGATTCAGTAATTTCTTTTTTATAAGAAAATTTTATAAGCATTTTGCATTACATTGCATGTGTATTTTATAATCGGTTTTCTTTTAGTATCACAACGATTTCATAATCTCAAATCTCATGTTGATTCTAAATGAGAAAACAACTTCATTTCTACTTAATTTGCTGAACACAGAAAAAAATTCTTTATGTAATTTACATTTTCATGATTTCTGTGTTTATATTCAATTTCAGATTAAATCGTTTTATAATTTTACTGTCACATGATCATTTTCTGTATAATCTATGTTAGTAATAATTTTTTTAACCCTGACCTACTTATAAAATATATTAAAAAAAAAATACTAACTAAAAAATTATGGAATCAAATGAAGGTCTGTATACCTTTTTCAGAGTTGTACACTTCCCAGTACTGCAATTCTCGATCAAAACAGAGTGGACAACCAACACAAGAAACAGAGATGAAACCATTGGGACAGACTGTCAACTACCCAAGTGATACAACAATTGTGGCCAGGGGCTTCTATACACCAAGTCTCACACAAAATAGTGACAACAAAGACACTGTGACAGAGGATAGTAATTCTGATATAAGTCAGCAATCTATGGGAAATATTTATCGAAATCCAAGGCCTTTACCTCCTGTACCCCAATAATCTTTGTCTTCCATATGGAATTATATTAAGTATTCTTATACATTGAGCTAGTACCACTTGTCATCTTAAACAGTACAATTCTATTCCACACATTACACTTTATAACAATCGCCCATTGAATGTTTTTAAATCTCCAATAAATGTAAAATGTTAGCAACACTATACATTCAAGTAGAATTTTGATTTTAAATTGTAAAATCATAATGAATAATTTAAAGGTTTAAAAGTTTATTTGAAAAGTGTAAAATTAATCTATTTTTATTACTGTAGTATTTCTTAAATGTAAGTTATAAAAATAATTTTAAGTATTTACTCTTGGCTTAATTCAATATTCTGAATTTTAAAATGTTTTTACTAAAATACAAATTACATAAAGTTAATTTTTTAAAGAGAAAAATACTAACATTTAAACATTTTAAGTACAATATTGTACAATGCATTTATTACTAATTTAGCATTACTAATGGTTTCTTAAAAATCACTGTTATTAAATTAATAAAATATGAATTAAAAATACCTCTTTTTAAAGAGACATATTTTAAAACTGATTTGCAGATTATGCAAGTTATTTCTCAAGCAATCATTAAATTCAGTTGTAAGCTTTGTTTTTTTATTGTCATCAAAATTTTATTCTTACTTAGAAAATATTTGATAAACCATCCTGATAAAACAACAATAGAAAGAAAAATGGAGATCATAATGGACAAAAAAGCTCTGTTAAAAATGAATTTTTGGAAGGAGGTTTATTTTTCTATTTACACTTTTTGTAAATATATGAGTTGATTAATGCATTTTTTTTTATGCATTTAGATATTTGTAAGTATTTATGTTTAAAGTAGTAAAATTTGTGATTTCATCACAATACATTAATCCCTGTACTGATACTACATATAACATAGCAGGCATCACTTATTGTTGCGGCCATTAAGCACACAACACACTCATGAGGACTGCTGCTTTCATCCTTATACCAACCAAAGAAAAGAAGTACACTTTGTGTGGATAAAATTTAAGGAAAATAATAATTTTACCTGGAAGCTTTGAGAGAACTTCTTTTGGATACAAACTTTGAATAATCTACAAGAAAGGTAACGTACATTTGATGAATATCATATTATCTGTGCTTTATAATGATCCGAGTTATAGAAATGTTTAGCTTAAGAAACCGTCATAATGCTTTCTTATTCCTTTGTTTTCTTTGTTGAGTGAGGAAAAGTTTTTTAGATTGATAAAGATTTCAAGTTTTTCATTAATGGAGATCATTAGTTTAAATTTTAGCTTTATGTTTATTTTGAGGCAGCTTTATCTTTGTTGTTTTTTTATAAAACAAAAAAATGATATATTAAGTACAATGAACTAAAGAAATTTTTATATTAATCTTTGCATGATTATTTTAAACTATGTTTATATACATCCAACTGAACAAAATATTCCCTATTTTAATGAAAGAAGTTCTTGATATTGATGCTATATTCATCATGGCTGCTCCATTAAATGAACACTTATCGCTGCACACAATATCAAGCATTTTACCTTTACAGACTGGAACAGATATTTTTCTTAAATATGAAACAGAAATACTTTTATTGTTACTTAAAAGTCTGATAATTTATCCAGTAGATATTAAAGAATATTTGGAAATGTGTTTATATGATTCTAAATATTTAATTTATTTTTAATCTTAGCATTAAGAGATATTTATTAAATTTAATAGAAAGTTAGTAATTTGAAGGATAGAAACTGATATTTTTTTTATATAATTTAAATAAGATTATATAGAAAATATAGGTTTTATTGAATGGAGCATGCATATTTTTTCTTAATTAAATATATTCCTTAACAAAAATTAAATATAAATGTTGAAAACTGAAATAAAAAAAAACAAACTTTTCCTCATTTCAGATACATTAAATCTTCTGAGGAATTTGCTAAAATCAAGTTCTAAAAAGTAGCAACAAACATGTTGGATAAAATATGTATTATCTTGTGTATGCTACATTTTTCATACTGTGTTGATCTGACATTCAAAGTTGAAGAAGGAAAAAGTCCTGGCACTTACCTAGGGGACATTGCTGCAGATTCTAATGTCATGGATGATGTGGCAATTCAAGATCAAAATCTAATCACATTCAATCTTATGGAACAGGATGGAACAAGCAATTCACCATTATTCCGCATTTCTAAAAACACAGGAAAACTCTACACAGCACAAACATTGGATGCTGAATCTCTGTGTACATTCAACAAGGAATGTTTTGTAATGATTGATGTAGCAGTTCAAAGGGAAAGTACAATAAGCAGAATATTAGAAATCAAAGTTATAATTCAGGATGTAAATGACCATCCACCAGAATTTCCTGATAAGCAAATCAATGTTAAGTTTTCAGAAGGTGATGTTGTGGGAACCAAAATATTAGTACCAAATGCAATTGACAAAGATGTTGGAGCTGTAAATTCCAAAATAATATATCAACTTAAAAAAACTAAAACAGATCCATTTATTTTGTCAGTATCTAAAAAGATAGATGAAACTTCTGATGTAATGATTATATTAGAAAAAAGACTTGACAGAGAAGTGAAAAACTCCTATAGAGTACAAGTAATAGCCAAAGATGGAGGTTTGCCGTCTAAAGAAAGCACTCTAAATATCCATATCACTATTGCTGATGTTAATGATAATACTCCTGTATTTTCTCAGAGTGTCTATAATGTTTCTATTAAAAACAATCCAAGTGAAACTTCTTCCATTGCAACTTTATCAGCAACAGATTTAGATTCTGGTAAAAATGGAAGAGTCACTTATCATTTCAGTACAAAAACATCTGATGTTGCTAAGAATCACTTCAAACTGAATGAACAAACTGGACAAATTTTCTTAGAAAAAAAATTCACATTAAGTAATATTTTGATACACAATTTATATGTAGAAGCCAAAGATGGCGGAAAACCAGCATTAAGTTCTATTGCAATGGTCCTAGTGAATGTAATCAACCAGCAAAATAATCCCCCGACTATTCATCTGAAATTCTTGTCTGCTGCAGGAAAAGATTCAACATCAGTTTCTGAAGGAATTAAAGTTGGAAGTTCAATTGCATATGTAAAAGTGACTGATCATGATGTTGGACAAAATGGAGAAGTGAGTTGCGATCTCCATTATGATAAATTTAAACTGCAAAGTCTGGATACAAAGAAATATCAAGTAATTGTGAAAAAGCATTGATAGAGAAACAGAGGCAAAGCATGAAATTATCATCAGCTGTCAAGATAAAGGATCTCCTCCATTGCAAAGTAAGAATAAGTTCTCTATCCAAGTGACCGATGTCAATGATGTAAGACCACAGTTCTCTGTGGAGACATTTAAATTCTTCATTGAAGAGAATCAAAATCCAGATTTTCTGTTGGTTTCATCAATGCAACAGATCCAGACTTGGGACTTGGAGGTAAACTCACTTATTCTCTGCTAACCAATAATAAACAGTTTTTACCTTTCAAAGTGAAAGATGATGGCATGATTTCAGCAATTATGTCACTGGATCATGAGTTTCAAAATATTTATAAGTTTCAAGTATTTGTGAAAGATAATGGAATACCATCTCTGAATAATACAGTGAATGTGATTGTTGAAGTGACTGATAAAAATGATAATGCTCCATATTTTACATTTCCCAGTGTTAATCCTTATAACATGGATATTGTATATTACCGGCATCATTCAAAGAATATCACGCATCTAAAGGCAGCTGATGGAGATAGTCAAGAGAATGCATTTCTAAAATATGAAATAATTAGAGGCAATGACAAACAGATATTCAGCATGAACCAGTATACTGGTTTATTAAGTTTCAATCGAGTGCTTAGCCAACAAGATGCTGGCTCATATGAGCTAGTATTTGTTGTGAAGGATAGTGGTAGCCCAGTTCTATCAGCAACAACTAGTATGTTTTTTACACTAACTGTAAGCAACAAGACAGAAATGCTAAGTGCCATTCATACGATAACTGAAGATAAAGTTGATCTTACATCAGTGATTATTATTACGGTTGTAGCAGTGACGGTAGCAGTGATCATTACAGCTTCTATATCAGTATGTATCATTCGATGTAATGACCAGAGAAATGTAACCTATGCCCATGCAATGAATTCACCAAATGTGGTTGGTACACCAAATATTGGTCCAAGTGGCAGGTACATGAGTGACCAGAGACATTTAATGTGCCCTTCAAAGCAGGGAATATCTTGGCCAACTGCTGTGAGCAAAACCCATGCTGATAAAATAAGAAGTGCACATATAAACCAACCAAGCAGAGGATCCCATTCTGCAGAAAAGCTTCCCAATCAGCAAAAGAGATCAGCTTCCTTACCCCAAACACAACACAACTCAACAAGTAATTTTCAGGTTTGTATAGATTTGTCATTTTCTTTTTCTTTATGTTGTTATAAATTTGAATGCTATATTTTAGAACTATGAAAATTGTTTAATGCTTTTATTTATTCATTCATTTATTTAAGAAAATCACCAAATTATGTATAAGTTTTAATCTAAAATTACATTTTCATGTTATGTTCAGTATTTTCAAATTTAGGTTTGTGGATATGTTAGTAATGAAACTGTTATCAGTTCAGAAAATGATATTGGCAGGCTGAGATCAAATTCCAGCTGAGGCTGTTGCATTCACTTTGTACTGATGCCACTAAAAAAAACATTACTCCCTTCTCCCCACAACTATGGCTAAATTAGTAAGGCAGATTTTACTCTTTAGCTGTGGGACTCCAGAAAAAAAATGCTGAATTCAAAACCATCAAATAGAGAAAAGGGAATCACTCCACAGTTTTCCCCTAGGATGGTCATAGCAATTCACAATATACAGATATTAAAGAAAAGTTCTCTTTAGCTCTGATTACCAATGATTTGAAATCACATGGATTTACAAAGAAATACATTATATCCACCAGCTAAACCAGTTCATTTTATTGCACAGGAAATTTTGGAAGATTAATCATTTAACCTTATTTTTCTTATTGTAAGTGACCTAACTGAATACTGTTTCAAAGGAAAAGTGATTTCTTCATATATAATTCATTACCTTCCTATAATTTGCTATTTTTTAAAACTGTATGTCACTTTGCATTTTATAAGACCTATTTTCAAAACATTTACTTGTTGAATAGCAGATAAATAATATGCAAAAAATTTGTTTGAAGAAAACCTACTTCACAGTAATCTTTAAAATACTTAAACATACTTTTTCAAATATTTAAAAAAAATGAAAGATGCTTTCTTCATTGTTGTTGGCTAGAGTTAAAAATTGTACACTATCATACAGAATATATAGCCTTTAGTTATGCCCATTATTATTAAACATGTAGGGATTTGTTATTTTTTAAATTAACTTTCTTAACACCATTCTACAATAGAATTGTCATCTTTTTACTGAAATGAGTTCACTTGGAATTATTTAATTTTCAGATTTTGCACTAATTTTTTTCTTGTATATTTGTTTGAGTTGTGTGTACTTTATTATATGATTTTAAATTTGTACGTTAAATAGATTCATTTAATTTTTCTTTGTAATATTTTATATGAAATTCAAAATTTCAGCAAAGCAATACTGAAGAAAATATAAGGCTGCCAAATAGTCCCCAAAATAAGTCTTATCAAGTCAGCTCTCCTGAATATAACAATGAGTCATTATCTAAACTTTCACAAGTAGATAATGGACAGAACAAGCATAAAAGAAATCCAGAAGAGACGGAACAAGTGGCAGGTAAATCAAATTAATACTTTTTATTCTATTTGATTATTAGAATTGTAAATGCTTACCTTTTTATGTAATGCTTATTTCATTTTCTTTTTTTTTTTTTTTTAAATTCACTGGAATAAGATTTTCATTTTGTTTTGGGAAAAATGTAATCAGATCTTTGAAACCCATCATCAAATTTGTCATGCTAATACTATTTGGATCCAGTTAGCAATTCATTCAAATACTAGAATTAGATCATGTTTATCAAGATTATACAGATTTTAAATTATATTTTTTTTATTATTAGCAATATTTTAAAAAATCTTTTTCATTATCATTTGTCTTACAAATAAGTACTAAAATAAAGATAAGTTTAGTAATAAAAGTAACATGAGGCACAGATAAATCCTCTTTTACTTGGAAAAATGAACTATCTGATTATTTTTTATGTGTAATAATATAAAAATAAAAGTCTTACCTACTGCCTCTCTATATCTTTTCCAGAGGTGTATACTACTCAATACTGCAATCCTCATCCTAAAGAGAGTGGGCAGATAACACAAGAAACAGAGATGAGGCCATTAGGACAGACTGTCAACTACCCAAGTGATACAACAATTGTGGCTAGGGGCTTTTACGCACCAAATATTACACAGAATATGGACAACAAAGACTCTGTGACAGAGAATAGTAATTCTTCTGATATAAGCCAGCAGTCAGCTGGAAATATTTATCACAATCCTAGGCCTTTACCTCCTGTTCCCAAATAATATTTTGTAGATTAGATTTAACCCCTGCACTATCATAGTCTGAGGATAACCAAAAAATACATTTAAATAAATTTTTATTGTGTACTTATTCCAATGAATTTCATTGGTAATAAAATTTGAACACAAAATTTAATGAAGTATATTTATAAATTTTTTTCAAAACGTAGTATTAATAATTTTTTCTAATTTATTTTTTAATTAAACAAAAATTTATATCAGGCATTTTAAAAAAAAGTTAGTCATTTTCTTTATACTCCCAAATAAGTAATAATTAATTTGTGTAAAAAGCTATAAAACACAGTGTTTAAATTTAAAACAAATGATATATTTTTATGAAAATTGATTTTATCTGTTTTTTAGTATCCTTTACATTATAAAATTACATCAGCTTATGTAATCATACAACTTGGATCTGTCAGTAGTGTTCATAGTTTTATACTGTGGTTTAATTTTGATTGGCTGGAGAGGTTTCCTTAAATCAGCAGAGATGGAAAGAAGAAGAAAAAAGAAAGAAAACAAATTCTCTAGATGAGTAATGTAAATAATAGTAAAGATTTGTGAATATAACTTTTAAAATTATGATTTTATTTGTTAACAGTTATATCAATATTTGTATTTATAACAATGTATGTACATAAGCATGTTTTTATTTTAAAAAATGAAACGCAAAATATATGTGAGATGCAGTGAGAAAAATTTAAGCTTAGCACAAAGACTAGCAGCCATTACACACATTACACACTCACTAGGAGTGCTGCATTATTTTCCTCATCAGCTAGGGAAATAATATTCATTCAGAATAACAAAAGGATATAAATACCCTCTGAATTTAAGGAAATAAGGATGTAAATACCCTCTGAATTTAAATTTACAGTGGATTTTATAAGAAAGGTAAGATTTTATATTCCTCTTTTTCATATGTTATATTTTTCACAATGTAACGAACATGAATGTAGGCATAAGGAAATAGAAAAAAAATGACCCTTTGTTTCTGCATATTTGGATCAACTCTAGAATTTTTTCTTTTTTATCTTAGGATTTGTCATAAAGATTGTGTCCATGAAATATTTAGTAACAAATAGAAATGCTTTTATTTAGCTTAAAAAATACTAATAGATTTAAAATCAAAAGACATCTTGATATAAAGAATAATGAAAAATGTAATTAACTTGCATTTTATATTTTTATTCAAGTGCAAAAAATTTTGTAACAAAGGTTATGAGAAAAATTAAAATGTAATCATATCATCATAAGATAGCATTTTTTATTTCTTAAGAAATAAGTAAAATATTAAAATTTATTTTGCAAAAAAAAAAAATGAGAGCTACAATATAGTAAGCATTTTAAAATGATACACAAAATTATTTTAATAGAAATATTAATTTAAATTAATATGTTTTAGTATATATAATTATATTATAAATCGTATTTTTTATTTTTCAGATAATTTGAAATTTGAGACTATTTATATTTCTAATGAAAAATATGATGTTACGCACATCTTACCTCTTGTGTCTAATCCAAATTTGTTGGACTATAGATCTTACACTGAGAGTAGAGGAAGGGAAAAGTCCTGGCACTTACCTGGGGGATATTGCTGCTGATTCTAATGTCATGGATGATGTTGCAATCCAAGATCAAAATCTAATCACATTTAGTCTTATGGAACAGGATGGAACAAGTAATTCTCCATTATTCCGTATTTCTAAAAAGACAGGAAAACTCTACACAGCACAAACATTGGATGCTGAATCTCTGTGTACATTCAACAAGGAATGTTTTTTAATGGTTGATGTTGCAGTGCAAAGAGAAAGTACAATAAGTAGAATATTGGAAATCAAAGTAATAATTCAGGATGTGAATGACCACCAGCCTGAATTTCCTGATAAACAAATCAGTATTGAATTTGCTGAAGATACTGCTATAGGAAATAAAGTATCAATTCCAAATGCAATTGACAAAGATGTTGGAATAATTAATTCAAAAATAACATACAAACTGAACAAAAACAAAGATGAACCCTTTACATTATTCATTTTCAAAAAGGTAGATGGAACTTCAGACTTAAGCATTACACTAGAAGAGCGACTTGATCGAGAAGTAAAAGATTCATACCTCATTAAAGTAATTGCTAAAGATGGAGGGACACCATCTAAACAAAGCATTTTACTTGTTCATGTTTCAGTGACAGATATAAATGATAATATACCCATCTTTTCTCAAAATGTCTACAATGTTTCTATCAAAAACAATCCAAGTGAAACTTCTTCAATTGCAACTTTATCAGCAACAGATTTAGATTCTGGTAAAAATGGAAGAGTCACTTATCATTTTAGTACAAAAACATCTGATGCTGCAAAAAGTCATTTTAAATTAAATGAACAGACTGGGCAAATTTTCTTAGAAAAAAAATTTACATCAAGTAATATACATACATATAATATATATGTTGAGGCAAAAGATGGTGGAAATCCACCTCTGGAATCTCTTGCAATGGTTGTTGTTAATGTTATAAATCAAGAAAATAATCCCCCAACTATTCACTTAAAATTCCTATCGGCATCAGGAAAAGATTCAACATCAGTTTCTGAAGGAATCAAAGTTGGCAGTTCAATTGCTTATGTAAAAGTGACTGATCATGATGTTGGACAAAATGGAGAAGTGAGTTGCGATCTCCATTATGATAAATTCAAACTGCAAAGTCTGGATACAAAGAAATATCAAGTAATTGTGAAAAAAGCATTGGATAGAGAAACAGAGGCAAAGCATGAAATTATCATCAGCTGTCAAGATAAAGGATCTCCTCCATTGCAAAGTAAGAATAAGTTCTCTATCCAAGTGACCGATGTCAATGATGTAAGACCACAGTTCTCTGTGGAGACATTTAAATTCTTCATTGAAGAGAATCAAAAATCCAGATTTTCTGTTGGTTTCATCAATGCAACAGATCCAGACTTGGGACTTGGAGGTAAACTCACTTATTCTCTGCTAACCAATAATAAACAATTTTTACCTTTCAAAGTCAAAGATGATGGCATGATTTCAGCTATTATGTCATTGGATCATGAGTTTCAAAACATTTATAAGTTTCAAGTATTTGTGAAAGATAATGGAATACCATCTCTGAATAATACAGTGAATGTGATTGTTGAAGTGACTGATAAAAATGATAATGCTCCATATTTTACATTTCCCAGTGTTAATCCTTATAACATGGATATTGTATATTTCCGGCATCATTCAAAGAATATCACACATCTAAAGGCAGCTGATGGAGATAGTCAAGAGAATGCATTTCTAAAATATGAAATAATCAGGGGCAATGACAAGCAGATATTCAGCATGAACCAGTATACTGGTTTATTAAGTTTCAATCGAGTGCTTAGCCAACAAGATGCTGGCTCATATGAGCTAGTATTTGTTGTGAAGGATAGTGGTAGCCCAGTTCTATCAGCAACAACTAGTATGTTTTTTACACTAACTGTAAGCAACAAGACAGAAATGCTAAGTGCCATTCATACGATAACTGAAGATAAAGTTGATCTTACATCAGTGATTATTATTACGGTTGTAGCAGTGACAGTAGCAGTGATCATTACTGCTTCTATATCAGTATGTATCATTCGATGTAATGACCAAAGAAATGTAACCTATGCCCATGCGATGAATCCACCAAATGTGGGTGTTACAAATGTTGGGCCAAATGGCAGGTACATGAGTGACCAGAGACATTTAATGTGCCCTTCAAAGCAAGGAATATCTTGGCCAACTGCTGTGAGCAAAACCCATGCTGATAAAATAAGAAGTGCACATATAAACCAACCAAGCAGATCCTCCCATTCTGCAGAAAAGCTTCCCAATCAGCAGAAAAGGACAGATTTTCCTTTACCAGCTGAGTCACCTTCACTTGTACAAGCACAGGTAAATAGTATTTTTTCTTTCTTCTCTTTCTTTGACTGTATGTTATAATCTTTGAAAATTTTCATGAAATAAATACCTTTTTAGCTGATTTCTAATTAAATATATCAATAACATTTGTATTCATTGCATTTTTTTCAAATACTTTGACATAGGATATTTATTTTCATTCACATCTTAGTATGAATATCACAGAACTTATATTGAAATTTGTACATGTTTTCTGAGTGTATTTCTCTAACCTTATTTGTACTTTTACTCATCCATGTATTGAATAATGCTGCCATGTCTGGTCAGAAGCTTCTACTATATATCCAAAAATTCTTGACAAAATCCAAAGAAGGGTCTATAATATTATTGGTCATCTCCAGGCATCTTTCCCACAAATGTAACATAGCTTCTCTGTGTTCTTTCATTCAATATTTTCATGGCAATTGCTTTCTTCATTGGTACCTCAACAGAAATTTAAGTGTTGTACTAGATTGGCAACTAGGTCTCATCATTTTACTGCTGAAATAGCCAGATGTAAGTTCTATTCTAATAGTTCCTTCTCTCACACTTGTCTGTAGAACTCTCTTCAGGCTTCTTGCTTTCCTGTCAACTACAATCTTCAACAATTTGAATACAACATAAATCTCCATCTTCTGAAACCTAGTCTTTTATTGTCTGCTCTCTTGACATCATCACCTTGCTTGGGATGAAATGATTAAAAAAAATTCTTGTGTAATTATAATATAAAATCTAGAATAAAATATATATTGTAAATAGTTTCTCATTATATTCTTGGAGGTTAAATATACTCTTCATGCTAAAATTATTTTTAAATATAATTTCTATCATAATATGTTTTTAATTATTTTGCAATTAATAATATTTTACCATATCAGTTTACTTTTGAACCAGTTCTTTTTAAATTATGTAAAATGCTTCACTATTTTATGGGTTTAATGGAAAGACGTTAAAATGTATATTTCACCTGCTGTTTATTTGAAATGGAGTGAAATAAACATGTGTCTGTGCACATATTTTTTTCACCAATCTTCTGTGATGATGTATGTTTCTATGCCTGTTATTCTGCATCTTAAATGTTTAAAAATAATTATAATTCTTAGGAATTTCAATTATATTCTGCAATTGAATTTTGAATAAAAGAGCTTTGAATTGTACTTTAAATGCCAATTATATTCATTGTTATTTTTAATTGTTTGTAAGTATTGATTATACTTTTTTTGTAGATTTTGTCATGTTTTAATGTATTCTATCATCAACAGGCACATGTTCAAGATGAAATAATACTTTCAAGTAGTCCCAAAAATAAACCTTACCAAGTCAGTTCTGAATATCACAACCAACCTTCACCAAAACTTTCCCATACTGGTAATGGATATAGTAGAACTGAACAAAGCACAGATCAAAGAGAAAAAAATGAAGGTCAGGGACATCAGTAATTTTGGTTATTTTAGTCAGAAAAATATTTAAACATGTTTTTGGTAATAAGACATTTTAATGAAGTAAGATGAATAGTCATAAAATTTCTACTGATTATTCTTCATAAAAATAAAAATTCACCTTGTTTAGCTTATTTTATTTCCTAAGAAAAGACTTTAAAACTGTTCATAAATCATCTGTATCTTTTTATAAAAGTGTGATTAAAAAGAAATAAGAAAAATACAAATAACCTGAACAATAAAAGTAATTAAAATGCAATATTTCTTGCCTCTGATTGTTGTAATAAAATTAGTCTGTATATTTTGTTATATCTTCAAACTCCAAAAGTAATCTATGATCTCAATACATTTTTTTTACCAATCAACCTTTTATTTTAGATATGGCTGCTTCCCAATATTGTAACCCTCAACCAAAACAGAGTGAAGAATCAGCACAAGAAACAGAGATGAGGCCATTGGGACAGACTGTCAACTACCCAAGTGATACAACAATTGTTGCTAGGGGTTTCTATACACCAAGCCTTGCACAAAATACTGACCACAAAGACTCTATGACAGAAGATAGTAATTCTTCTGATATAAGTCAGCAATCTACAGGAAATATTTATCGAAATCCAAGACCCTTGCCTCCAGTACCTCACTAGACTGTACTAAGCGCATTGTATTGGTATTCAATATAATTGCTTAAATTTTCTTTACATCATAAATACAAATCAAATAATAATACAACAATTCACTTAATTTAATCATCTTTCAACTTTTTTTATAAATTACTCCAAGAATAATAATATAAATACATTTTTCATATTTTTCAAAAAGAATTATCTATAATTAATAAGTAATACTGAAGGATCAACATAATCAGCAATAAGATTAAATTGTTTTAAAATTTAAAGAAAAAATTTAAATTCTACACAGATACACAGAATTTAATGAGTAAATTAACAAGTCTTACTGAAAATTGCTTTCTTTCATCCAGTCACAGGAAAAAATCTTTTCACATCTGGATCATCTGGTTCTAACAACAAAAAAAATATATATATATATATATATATATTTTACTTTAGATACTTATGAAAGATAGCTACTGAAAATAATCTCCAAAATAAATAAATAGGCATAACCTAATGTGTGTAAATGAAAATATGTTTTTAAAGTAACTTAAGAAAATAACTGTGGTTTTTAGATAAAATTAAATAAATTCAAGACATTTATCAAAGGAAAAATATTGTCTTTAAAATAAAATCATATACTCTTCATAAAATATATCTCTCACAACACATGTTTACAATAATATTTTCTCTGCTATAAAAAGACATCAGAGTCAACTCTCTTTAAATTGTACACTGAGGTTGATGTCTAATTTGGTGTAGGGCTCTAGTTTTATATGAAAAGCCATTGTGGTTTCAAACTGATGGAAAGAAGAAAGAAAATCACAATGCAAAATACACATATTAACAAGCAAATTGCACTTTGGGAAGATATTTTTTTTTTCTGAGTTCATTTTTCTTTTTATAAATTGTCATTTTAATGAATATATTTTTAACTTACATGTATATTTAAATTTTTTAAAGGTATTATAAAATTAAAATTCTTTCCTCAAATTTGAGATAATTGTTACAAGGGATGTGTAGCAGTCATCACATTGTGGCAGCCATTACACACACAACACACATGCAGAGAGTATTGCATTCATTCTCACATTAAACAAATAAAACATTTACAGAAAAAGCAATATTTCCATGGGATTTTTATCAATAACAAAAAGAATTTAAGAAGGATATTAATTCAGTCTGAAGATATTCTTCAGGATAAAGGTAAGTGAGTTTTTGATAATTTTTCTATTTTCATATTTTTCACAACTGTGCTAGGCATACATGTACGGACAAAGAATAGACATTGTTTCTCTTTGTGCAGTTTTTATTTTTACTAAAACACTTTGTTATATTATAAGACTCTTTAGATTATGACTTTTAGATAAATTATGTTGTCTTTTTTATCTACAAAATAGTAAATATTCCATTTTAATTAATATCATACAGAAACCAATAAAAAAATAAAAGAAATTCTCTATAATAACTAATTTGAATTAATATGACAAGTTCATAATGATGATAGTACTGATATGATATATGGATCCAATATATTTGTTTTACATTCAAAAAAGTATCACATTTCTCTAAAATAAATCCTAATTAACTAAATGCTTGGGCCAAAATTTATTATTTATTAAAAATAAAAATTTGACACGATTTTCTCAAATTCTGGAAACAGAATTAATTTCTGTTTTTGCTTTTCAGAAGAAATGAAAATGAATTCCCAGGAATAGGTAAAATTAGAACAGAGGCAAAAAAAATGGATTTTGCAATATATCTTCTTTTTTCAATTCTACACTTTGCCATAAGTGTAGATCTGACATTCAAAGTGGAAGAAGGGAAAAGTCCTGGCACATACCTTGGCGACATTGCTGCTGATTCTAATGTCATGGATGATGTATCAATCCAAGATCAAAATCTAATCACATTCAGTCTTATGGAACAGGATGGAACAAGCAGCTCTCCATTATTTCGGATTTCTAAAACAACAGGAAAACTCTACACAGCCCAAACATTGGATGCTGAGTCACTATGTATATTTAAAAAGGAATGTTTCTTAATGGTTGATGTTGCCGTCCAAAGAGACGGGACAATTAATAAGATATTAGAAGTGAAAGTTATAATATTAGATGTAAATGATCATCAGCCAGAATTTCCAGATAAAAAAGTTAATATTAAATTTTCTGAAGATGTTGTACCTGGAACAAGAATTTCAATCCCAAATGCAATTGACAAAGATGTTGGAATAATTAATTCAAAAATAACCTACAAGCTGAGTAAAAACAAAGATGAACCCTTTACATTATTCATTTTCAAAAAGGTTGATGGAACTTCAGACTTAAGCATTACACTAGAAGAGCGACTTGATCGAGAAGTAAAAGATTCATACCTCATTAAAGTAATTGCTAAAGATGGAGGGACACCATCTAAACAAAGCATTTTACTTGTTCATGTTTCAGTGACAGATATAAATGATAATATACCCATCTTTTCTCAAAATGTCTACAATGTTTCTATCAAAAACAATCCAAGTGAAACTTCTTCCATTGCAACTTTATCTGCTACAGATTTAGATTCTGGTAAGAATGGAAGAGTCACTTATCATTTTAGTACAAAAACATCAGATGTTGCTAAAAGTCATTTCAAATTAAATGAACAGACTGGACAAATTTTCTTAGAGAAAAAATTCACTTTAAATAATATATTAACACATAATTTATATGTTGAAGCAAAAGATGGAGGTAGTCCATCATTAAGTTCCCTTGCTATGGTTCTGGTAAATGTAATCAATCAACAAAATAATCCACCAACAATTCATTTAAAATTCTTGTCTGCCTCAGGAAAAGATTCAACATCAGTTTCTGAAGGAATTAAAGTTGGCAGTTCAATTGCCTATGTAAAAGTGACTGATCATGATGTTGGACAAAATGGAGAAGTGAGTTGCGATCTCCATTATGATAAATTTAAACTGCAAATTTTGGATACAAAGAAATATCAAGTAATTGTGAAAAAAGCATTGGATAGAGAAACAGAGGCAAAGCATGAAATTATCATCAGCTGTCAAGATAAAGGATCTCCTCCATTGCAAAGTAAGAATAAGTTCTCTATCCAAGTGACCGATGTCAATGATGTAAGACCACAGTTCTCTGTGGAGACATTTAAATTCTTCATTGAAGAGAATCAAAATCCAGATTTTCTGTTGGCTTCATCAATGCAACAGATCCAGACTTGGGACTTGGAGGTAAACTCACTTATTCTCTGCTAACCAATAATAAACAATTTTTACCATTCAAAGTGAAAGATGATGGCATGATTTCAGCAATTATGTCACTGGATCATGAGTTTCAAAACATTTATAAGTTTCAAGTATTTGTGAAAGATAATGGAATACCATCTCTGAATAATACAGTGAATGTGATTGTTGAAGTGACTGATAAAAATGATAATGCTCCATATTTTACATTTCCCAGTGTTAATCCTTATAACATGGATATTGTATATTACCGGCATCATTCAAAGAATATCACGCATCTAAAGGCAGCTGATGGAGATAGTCAAGAGAATGCCTTTCTTAAATATGAAATAATCAGAGGCAATGACAAGCAGATATTCAGCATGAACCAGTATACTGGTTTATTAAGTTTCAATCGAGTGCTTAGCCAACAAGATGCTGGCTCATATGAGCTAGTATTTGTTGTGAAGGATAGTGGTAGCCCAGTTCTATCAGCAACAACTAGTATGTTTTTTACACTAACTGTAAGCAACAAGACAGAAATGCTAAGTGCCATTCATACGATAACTGAAGATAAAGTTGATCTTACATCAGTGATTATTATTACGGTTGTAGCAGTGACAGTAGCAGTGATCATTACTGCTTCTATATCAGTATGTATCATTCGATGTAATGACCAGAGAAATGTAACCTATGCCCATGCATTGAATCCACCAAATGTAGGTGGTGCAAATGTTGGTCCAAGTGGGAGGTACATGAGTGACCAGAGACATTTAATGTGCCCTTCAAAGCAGGGAATATCTTGGCCAACTGCTATGAGCAAAACACATGCTGATAAAATAAGAAATGCACATATAAACCAACCAAGCAGAGAATCGCATTCTGCAGAAAAGCTTCCCAATCAGCAGAAAAGATCAGCTTCTCTTCCACAAGCTCAGCTAACTTCAGTGAGACAACCACAGGTAAGAAAATTCCACTTTTTATTTAATATAATGGTAATTTTTTAATTAATAATTCCTCAAAAATATTGTACACAAGTTGTAATTTTTGTGTTGGTTTATCTTGCTGTACACTTTAATCTTTCTTCAGAAATATAACTTTATTTTCTAAATTTTTACTGGTCTTTTTCTGAAACATCAATATACATTTCATTATTCTCATAATATAAAAATTCTAATACAAAGATCATTGTTATGAAAATAATACTTAACATTCTCAGAATGATGAATATTTTTAAAAAGCTTTTATATTTATTCAAAAAGAAAAAAGCACTTCTAAACTTGCTGATTTTCCTGAATATTATTATTATTTTTTTTATATCTGAGATTCTGAAAACAGGGTCCACTTGGCTTTTGGTGAAAAAATTTTGCATCTAAGGAACAGTGGAAAAATTTCAGTTATATATGTAATGGTGAAATGATTACTAGATAACAGTTCAAAATGAGGATGGAATTGAGAACACCTGGGATCACCAGGAGAGCAATATGATCCAGGAATTTTGTGTGCCACTGTTTAATCTAACAGAAATGGTTCTTAAACTTCTATTTGTGATAACTTATACTACTCACTGAACATGGAACTTAGATTAGATATGTGCTTAACTTAAATATTATATTCTTATTAATTTCAGATTTTTTGAAAAATACATCAATACTAAAGAGAAAACTTGATAATGATGTAGTGCAAAATATAAAGCAAATTTTGCATTGTTGAAATCAATGGAACATCAAGTGATACTCTCATCAATTTATTTTTAACAGTTGTGAAGAATAAGCTAAATTTTTTTGCATTTTATTTTGTTCACAAACTAATTGTTTAAGGTCTTTAATATCATATGTCCTTATGTTTGAAAACAGAGACATACCCAAGATGATGTCATCCTCCCAAATAGCCCCCAAATTAAACCACATCAAGTCAGTTCTTCAGAATACCTCAACCATCCCTCACCGAAAGTATCCTGCATTAACAGTGAGCAAAATAGAACTGAAACAAACACAGAACAGAGTGAAGAAAAAAATCAAGGTTAGTAACATTAATAGTCATACTGGTTGAAAACATTAACCATCATCTGATAGAAAGAAAAATTAATTGTGAAACCAGTTTTAAAGTAATGTAAATTAAGTTAAATTCTAAATTTAGTTTGAGTATTAAATTCAGTTATGATTGTAACCAAATGAAAAATGTTCTTCTGGTTAAAAAAAAAAAAAATATTAAAAAATACTTTATATATTTTCTTATATATCTGCTTGTGATAAGATAATCATGAGAATACAGCTCACCATTTCAATCAACTTTTTACCAGATGTGTACACTACTCAATACTGCAATCCTCAACCAAAGCAGAGTGGGCAGCCAGGACAAGAAACAGAGATGAGACCCCTGGGGCAGACAGTCAACTACCCAAGTGATACTACAATTGTGGCTAGGGGCTTCTACACACCAAGCCTTATACAAAATACAGACAACAAAGACTCTGTAACAGAGGATAGTAATTCTTCTGATATAAGTCAGCAATCAACAGGAAATATTTATCGTAATCCTCGGCCTTTGCCTCCTGTACCTCACTAGAATAGTCTCTTAAGCTATTAATATTCATTATTTTTTATTAGAGAGTAACTTCTTACTTCATGAAATTAAATTACAACACAGAACAGGACTACTTAGTGATCTACAATAATTAATGTCATCATTTCAATCACTGTTTATTTCCAAATGTAACTTTGCCAGTTTTTATAAAGGATATAAAATGTGTTTTTTTTTTTTTTTAAATAAAAATAATTTTAAATATAAAAAGTCATGAAGCATTAGAAAGAATTTTTGTTTTGTTTTGTTTTAGTACAGCATATTTATAGTAATATTTTCAATTATAAAGACCAAGTTTAAAAAAATTCTCTAATATAAATACTGATCAATATGATGTTTAATGGCAGTCATTCCTGATCATACAGAAAAGTTTGTTCAAATCTCATAATACAATTGCTTGTAGATCATAAATTAAAAAAAAATTATCTTCAAAATATAATTTTAAATGAAACTCTCATAAATAAATAAGTTTGAACTACCAAAGAGATAAAAAGTTATATTTTAAAATACTACACCTTTCAAGGAGAGCTACAGCTGAAATGAACAATAAATAAAATTTGTTATTGTTTAAAAAGAGAAGAAAGGAGTAATAGATTAAGAGAGAAACCAGTAAAATGCATTTTGGGAGAAACCAATTTTTTTTTTTAATTTGAATTTTTTCATGAATACATCAATTACTATTTCTATTTTAATACAAATAAATATTTAAAATTACTCTATTAAAAAATATAATTTTTTTATAAAATAAAGCTTAGCATCATAGCCTCCTTTTGTATAAGAAGGAAAGCAGCCATTATTTATTGTTATAGCCATTGTACACTCAACACACTCACTAGGACTGCTGGATTTTTTCTCGCATTAAGCTAAGCAAAAACTGTAGCCCAATTTAATGTCAAACTAATTTTTGCAATTCAACATCTGTAGAAGCAGAAATACTTTCATTTATGTCTTCCATTTAACTGAAAAATTATGAAGGTAAGTAAAATTGAAAGATTTCTAGCTATGTATTCTTATGTTTGCTGAAGAGAGCGATTCAAAAATATTGTGCTTGTATTCATTGTATCTGTAACTATAAAATAAATGTATAAATATGAATGGTTGGAATTCTTATGAGACTATATTTCATAATGATTTTTATATAATTGAATAATCATCATTAAAATACATAAAGATATTTTGTAGAAACATTTTGCAAAATATTTGATTTTTTTTTAATGTTGACCATTAAACATGTAACACTATCTTATAAAAATAAATCTGATATGATATAGTTTTAAATTTACATCTTTGATTTCCAGTATTATTTCTATCATCTATTTAAGAATTTTGACTAAAAATTATATCAGTTTTATGAAATGAGTAAAAGTAAAATATTTTAATTGAAATTCCTTGAGAAAATAATATTTTCATATTATGAAATGAACAAAAATGGCTGCCATGAAAGTTGTATTATTTATCAAAAGTATTTCAATTGTTTTAGTTTATCAGTAAAAAAATAAATTATCTAAAAATTTCAGGAATAATTTTTAATTTTAAATATTGACTTTGGAAATGATTTTAAAAAATATTTAGAAAATATTTAAAATGTTAGTCCTAATTAATTTATTCATTCATCTTATTTTTAGAATAGTTATAAATGTCTAATAATACAATTATATATATATATATATATATATATTTGTGTGTGTGTGTAATTAATTTTTTTTTAAATTTCAGATCATTTAAGAACTTCTCAATTTTTTACTGAAACCATGCTACTGCAAATATATTTCCTACTGTTACATCTGCATATTAGTCATGGTGTAGATTTGACATTCAAAGTAGAAGAAGGGAAAAGTCCTGGTACTTACCTGGGAGACATTGCTGCTGATTCTAATGTCATGGATGATGTGGCAATCCAAGATCAAAATCTAATCACATTTAGTCTTATGGAACAGGATGGAACAAGTAGTTCTCCATTATTTCGGATTTCTAAAACAACAGGAAAACTTTACACAGCACAAACATTGGATGCTGAATCTCTGTGTACATTCAACAAGGAATGTTTTGTAATGGTTGATGTTGCAGTTCAGAAATCTAAAAGAATTATGAAGATATTAGAGGTGAAAGTTTTAATTCAAGATGTAAATGACCATCAACCAGAATTTCCTAATAAGAATATTAACATAGAGTTTTCTGAGGGGGATGTAGTGGGAATAAAAATATTAATTCCCAATGCAGTTGACAAAGATGTTGGAGCAATTAACTCAAAAATAACCTATCAACTAAAGAAAACTAAAGTAGAACCTTTTACTTTATTCAAATATAAAAAAGTAGATGGATCCTCTGATCTCAGCATTACACTTGAAGAACGACTTGATAGAGAAGTAAAAGATTCTTACTTGATTCAGGTTGTAGCTAAAGATGGAGGTTCCCCACCAAAACAAAGTATTTTGAATGTGCATATTTCAGTTGCAGACATCAATGATAACATTCCAATATTTTCACAAAATGTCTACAATGTTTCTATCAAAAATAATCCAAGTGAAACTTCTTCTATTGCAACTTTATCAGCTACCGATATAGATTCTGGCAAAAATGGTAGAGTTACTTATCATTTCAGTACAAAAACATCTGATATTGCAAAAAATCACTTCAAACTGAATGAACAAACTGGGCAGATCTTTTTAGAAAAAAAATTTACATTAGGTAAGATACTGACACATAATTTGTACATTGAAGCAAAAGATGGAGGAAAGCCCCAACTGAGTTCACTAGCTATGGTTTTGGTAAATGTAATCAACCAACAAAATAATCCCCCTACTATTCACTTGAAATTTTTATCAGCTTCAGGAAAAGATTCAACATCAGTTTCTGAAGATATTGAAATTGGCAGTTCAATTGCTTATGTAAAAGTGACGGATCATGATGTTGGACAAAATGGAGAAGTGAGTTGCGATCTCCATTATGATAAATTTAAACTGCAAAGTCTGGATACAAAGAAATATCAAGTAATTGTGAAAAAAGCATTGGATAGAGAAACAGAGGCAAAGCATGAAATTATCATCAGCTGTCAAGATAAAGGATCTCCTCCATTGCAAAGTAAGAATAAGTTCTCTATCCAAGTGACCGATGTTAATGATGTAAGACCACAGTTCTCTGTGGAGACATTTAAATTCTTCATTGAAGAGAATCAAAAATCCAGATTTTCTGTTGGTTTCATCAATGCAACAGATCCAGACTTGGGACTTGGAGGTAAACTCACTTATTCTCTGCTAACCAATAATAAACAATTTTACCTTTCAAAGTCAAAGATGATGGCATGATTTCAGCTATTATGTCACTGGATCATGAGTTTCAAAACATTTATAAGTTTCAAGTATTTGTGAAAGATAATGGAATACCATCTCTGAATAATACAGTGAATGTGATTGTTGAAGTGACTGATAAAAATGATAATGCTCCATATTTTACATTTCCCAGTGTTAATCCTTATAACATGGATATTGTATATTACCGGCATCATTCAAAAGAATATCACGTCTCTAAAGGCAGCTGATGGAGATAGTCAAGAGAATGCATTTCTAAAATATGAAATAATCAGAGGCAATGACAAGCAGATATTCAGCATGAACCAGTATACTGGTTTATTAAGTTTCAATCGAGTGCTTAGCCAACAAGATGCTGGCTCATATAAGCTAGTATTTGTTGTGAAGGATAGTGGTAGCCCAGTTCTATCAGCAACAACTAGTATGTTTTTTTACACTAACTGTAAGCAACAAGACAGAAATGCTAAGTGCCATTCATACGATAACTGAAGATAAAGTTGATCTTACATCAGTGATTATTATTACGGTTGTAGCAGTGACGGTAGCAGTGATCATTACTGCTTCTATATCAGTATGTATCATTCGATGTAATGACCAGAGAAATGTTACCTATGCCCATGCAATGAATCCACCAAATGTGGTTGGTACACCAAATATTGGTCCAAGTGGCAGGTACATGAGTGACCAGAGACATTTAATGTGTCCTTCAAAGCAGGGAATATCTTGGCCAACTGCTGTAAGCAAAACCCAAGCTGATAAAATAAGAAGTGCACATATAAACCAACCAAACAGAGAATCCCATTCTGTGGAAAAACTTTCCAGTCAGCAGCAAAGATCAGCTTCTCTTCCACAATCATCAACAACTTTGCAGATACTTTCTCAGGTTTGTTTTTTATGTACATTTTGCATAAATGAATTTATTATAATGCACTTAATTGTTTATTCATAATATTTTCTGTAATTGGTTAATTCTAGTTTGCCTCTTTATTATGTATTGTGTACATTTATATACCATATTGTCCAGTATTATAAGCTATCAGTAATGTTTTTGTGCCAGTCCTGAAGCTGAAGGTGTATGGCACTATGAAGACACTTTACTTAGGTACCTCCACGAGATCGCTAAAAAAAGAGCATAGCATGATGAAAAAGACGCCAAACTTGACGAAAACAAAATTTTATCGTCTAAATGTTTGTTATTATTAAGAGGAAAGGTCAAAGTATTTTTGGGGTATTTTTTCCATTTTTTAATCGTTCCTAGCATGTCAGAAATTTTCGTTAAAAATCTAGTTTTTTTTGAGTCAGCAAAATTGACCATTTTTTTCCATTTAAAAAAAACTGGAAATCTGACTTTGAAATTTTTTTAAATATTAATTATCATTCTTTCAAAACTTATTTTAAGAAAATCAGAAATTATAATGTTTATTTAAAATATTTTGAACCAAACTTAACTTAGCTTTTGTGCCAAAAAGATGTAATTTGAAAATAAAACAAAGCAGGTCATAAACTTTCGCATCTCTTGACATGTGATGAATGATATATTTACGAATTCCATGAGGCTAATTTGTTCTACGGAAGGAGAAAAGTGAAATAATTTACATTTACGTGAACAAATTATTTACCCCGTTATTTTAACGAAAACTTTCAGTGGTCTAATTTTTTTTTTTTTTTTTTTTGTACTTAGCTTTCACCTTTACGTTTATGATGCTTTATGGGAAATATATTCTAAAAGAAATTAAAATAAAACTGTTAAGAGTGACATTAAATTTCATATTTCTTAAGAAAGGTATCTAATTAATTTATAGGTACCTTTCTTATGAAATTTTATCAGAATTGTACATAAAATACTATAATTTTATGTACATTTATTACATTCTACTGTTATTTGTATTTGCATTCATTTTATTATTAATTTTGATATTTCATTTATGGAAAAATGTCGTAACTGAGATTAATATAAAAATAAGATCATATAAATTTCATAAGATGATACTGATACTTGTAGGTACCCTTCTCAGTTGAAATTGAAAAATCAAATTAACTTCTCCACACGTGTTTCATAAAAGTAAAAGGCCTTAACAGCGGAGAACAATGCTTAACTCAAATAACGCAACTTAATTATATTCTGGTTGGTCTTCCGTATTTTATAATTACAGCTCGATTATAACCACAAAATTACATTTCTTAATTACTGGGGATCTTCTGATTAGTCAAAATGATACAATTTACAATGCGCTAAAAAAAGATCTATCTCATAAGGACACTTATGAAAGCCGATGCGGCTTTTAACTAATTTTATATTTTAACAACTAAAATGTAAAATCTATTATAATTAATGAAATAAATAATTGTATTAAAAATTCATTTTTCATGGAAAAAATTTTTTTACTTTCAGAAAATATTGTCCATATTCATAAAAACAACTAAAAGCAAATAAAAGCATTTGAAATTAAATAATATCTTTGTTTTATTGAGTTTTGTATGTTACAATTCAGAGCTGATTTTTCAGGTACTGCGTATCCAATTAAAAAAAAAAAAAAAACATGATTTGCATTCCTCAAAGCCCTGTGCTTTTAATTATTGTAATCACTAAAACCGATGCGATCGAATTTCTAGCGTTTTCATAAAATTAGTTATGGGGAGGTAATAAATATTTTTTAAAAATATTTCTACCATGACTTTCGTAAAAAAACATATTTATAATAAATTCGATTATCTGTGAATAGTTTCTGAAAGTTTCATTAACATCTGATAATTATTTCTATTTTTGCCCGATTTTTCAAATTAATATGTGTCATACCAAAAAAACGTGCTAAAAATTGTCTATGTTATTTACTAGTTCGCTGATACAAATAGAAACAAGGTTTTTTAATCAAAATTTAGAATGTTCTAAAAAGAAGGAAAATTTTTTTTAAAATAATTAAAAAAAAAAACTTTGGTCTTTCCTCTTAATAATAACATAAGCATTTAGACAATAAAATTTTGTTTTCGGCAAGGTTGGCGTCTTTTTCATCAAGCTATGCTCTTTTTTTAGCGATTTCGTGGAGGTACCTAACTTATAATAAAAATTGAAAATTGTTCCAGTTTGAAGCTTGGAATTTCCTCTCAGCCTATTTGTATATATTTATTTGTATTTATATATTATCAATATTCACAAATTATATCATTCTATTATTATGTGGAATTCTTTTTCCTATTAATGTTGCATAATATTTTATTATGCAATTATTTTATTTTATTATGCAATTATTTTCCATTCATGTTCAATTGTTGTAAGCTTTTTTTTTTTTACTTAGTTTCTCAGATTTATATTTCTTAATTTTCTCATATCCTGACATTCATTTTTGAAGTATTGTATTTTGTTTTCTTTACATGTCATGATGTAGGAGAACAGCAGATTTATAAATTTATGTGATCTTTTATCTGCAGAGATCCTTAAATGAGAAACCTGGTCTGCCAGTTAATACAACAAATAAATCTCAAGCAGTAACCTCACTTGAATATCATAACCAATCGTCTCCAAAAATGCTCCATCACTCTGCAAATGAACATAAAAATGAAGATAGCTCAAGCCAAGGAGAAGTGATGACAGGTAACTAACAAATAATATATCTTCTAATTATTCTGAATTTACAAAGTTTCAAATGACAATTATGAAAAATATGAAATAATCAGAGGCAATGACAAGCAGATATTCAGCATGAACCAGTATACTGGTTTATTAAGTTTCAATCGAATGCTTAGCTAACAAGATGCTGGCTCATATGAGCTAGTATTTGTTGTGAAGGATAGTGGTAGGATATTTGCATAAAGAATATTTTTTTCAGATAGACTAAATATTTGTAGTAAAATACTTATGGTGGCAATCATTTTTTTTTCTGGAAAACTGACTAAAAGTATCACTCGTCTTATCTGTGAACTTCAGGTGTCTGGTAGGCTGTTTACCCACTGTAGTCTACCAAAATCTGTACCTAACCTAACTATAATACTGCAATATTAAATAGAAACTGTGGGTGTGTATATTCATATATCATCAAATGTGGTAAATGTTTTAAATTATTCAGTTAAGTTGCTTAAAATAAATATCCTGTACACTCCAAGATTCTGAATCTTTATAATTCTGTCAAGTTTTTTGATAACTTCTACAATATATGTCAGTTTACTTTCCATCAGTCAGTTAAGTACCATATATAATCCAAGCTTGGGTAATCATATCTCTTTCGATTCATGACTGACTAGGCAGAAGATTTTCTGACAGTAGGCTGCTGTTTCTTTCTGCAGTAGACTGATTGCCAACCAAGGCTATAGGACCCAGTCTGTTCTGCTATTTAACCCATAACTGGGGGTAAAAGAAATGAATTCCTATCTTTCCCAAGGGTATTTGTGAGTAAGTGAATGTAACAAACACAACTGGAATGTGGCTCTCTGATTTTTCATGCCAAGCCATTATCCATTACATCACGCCACACATCCCATTTTACTTTAGCTATTTGAAAATTTTTCAGGATAAATTCTTCTAACTGACAAAATGTTTAACTTATTTGAGAAAGAGTAACAAATTCTTTCTTTAGGTAAATCGTATTTTGCTTAGATGGATGATATAAAAAGAATTTCTCAATATTAATAGATTTTAGCAGTGATATGAAGTAAAGAAAAATGCTTTATGTATTTATATGATGATACATCGACATGTAATAATAAAAAAAACATTCATTTTACACAACAAATATTTACTTTTCAATTTCTTATCAAAGCATGTAATCAAACACTTCATTATTAATCACATCGATTGAACATTAATCAGTGACAATTTCAAATCAATGCTAATAACTGTATCAGGTTTATTGATTTATTCTTACATTTAAAAAGCATCATTCATGTGGTTGTTTTGAAAATAGATTCAAATTTAATTTATTTATTACAAGATAATAAGTTAAACAGAACTACATGTTACAAACAGTTTGCATAAACTGATAAAAGACACGTTTTTAAATAATTAGTTTAATATTTTCATAATATTTTATCTTTCAGATTTATAGAAATTGAATGTCTATAAATAGCCTTCATATTCAAACAGCTATCAGCAATAATAGTGAAGATAAAATCATTTCTGTCTGAATTTCTGGGACAAGGAGTTACCATTATTTACACTATTTATATGTGGACTATTTTCCTCCTATTTCCTTCACAATGTTTCAGACGTATGTTGATCTGGGTAACCTACAGAGAATTCTGAACTTAACCCATTATTTAAACTACTAGACTGTTCTAGTTTCACTGCCAATATCTAGGGATATCTTGTATAGTTTTTATTTTTAGTACTGCTCAGTTATTACTCACCCTATTTCCATTGAGTCCAAATACACATTGCCTGGCCCAGGGATTGAACTCACAATTGCTATGTCACCAAATTCACAAATCAACACTTTAATCCACTAGGTTATTGTCCCATGGAAAAGACGAGGACAACAGTCCACATGTAAATAGTGTAAGTCATAAAAACACAAGTTTTAATTTCAACACAGACATACAAATAAAAAGTTCTTAAAATTTTCATGATAAAAATACCCATTTAGTTTAGGTTTATTTAATTTTTAACACTGATAAACTGTAATGGGTCATCACAGTCTATAAGTGAATTGCTACATTATTACTCTTATAGAAATATATTAAGTAATATTTTCATTTTGTATCATATTTTAAAAGTGTTTAAAATGACAAATAGAAGTGTTTAAGTTATCTGAAGATATTAAAAATGCACACAGAAACATACATTTTCATATTAAACTTCTATTCCTTATAAGAAACGACACCCAAATTAGCTTGCAACCAAACATATGTGCTCATGGATTAATAGCCAGTTCTTAAACTGAATGTAATATATGTTTTGAAATTTAGTCTGTTGGATGTTCTACAGTTATAATCAAAATTATTTCCTTGGAGCATTCAGAAAGTTTACAAATGGAAGTTTTCTTTTTTTAAATTTTTAATGATTAATAATAGTAATAATAAAAAAGGGGTTGAATTATTTTTTAAAAACTATCTTATTAAAATATTAACTGTACTAAATATATTTATATAAAAATTCTTAAGATGATAAGTAAGCAAATTATGGAAAATCTTTATTTACATCTGGACTATTGCTCTCATCGTCTTATTATTATCACAATGTTTTGGCTGTTGTACCTTCCAGTATTTTTCCAGAATTTGTTGATCCACATAACCTTCAAGGAATTTCAAATTAAAAGGCAACAGGCACCCCGAAGAAGGCTGAAGAGCACAACAGCCAAAGATGAGGACAATACTCCAACTGTGAATATTGGGCTCCTCATCTCAGAAATTCAGACAGGAAATATAGAGAATCTCAAAGATTACAAGAAGCAAAAATAAAGAAAATTTATCATAAAATCAGTTAACGTCTTTCTTTTAAACAAAACTATTGGTTAAAATACATAAAAAATTATTTTTATATCCTGTTTCCAAATAAAAATATGTAATAAAATTTATTTTTTTTAATAATGTTCAGGAACATAAGATATATTAGAGCCGTAACATTTGTATGGCTTTTTTGTTTGTATTTTCTCTTTCCTAGAGGTTTACAACTCCCAGTACTGCAACCCTCAACCAAAACAGAGTGGGCAGCCAACACAAGAAACAGAGATGAGGCCATTGGGACAGACTGTCAACTACCCAAGTGATACAACAATTGTGGCCAGGGGCTTCTATACACCAAGTCTCACACAAAATACTGACAACAAAGACTCTGTGACAGAAGATAGCACCTCTTCTGATATAAGTCAGCAATCTACAGGAAATATTTATCGCAATCCAAGGCCCTTACCCCCAGTACCCCAGTAAATTTTTCATATATATTTTGATTAAAATACATAATTATAGGTACTGAAATTCTAATTTAAAAATGGAAAAAAATCTAGCAGCATTTGTTAATATTGTAATCTTTACTCATTTCTTTTTTCAAAATATAAATTAAAATGAATCAAAAGTATTCTAATATTCATATTTTTTCATCAGAATTTTCATTAAATTGATTTTTTTTTATATTCTTAGGGTTTTTCTTGAGCATTTCCTTGCAAAATTTGAAATAATTTATTTTAACTGATACATTCTGAATCTAACATGATCAACATTGACATATTGGCTATTAACAAAATTTACTATTTCTTGTTCTGTTCTCAAATGATTTTTTAGCTAAAATTTAAAAAAAATCTATTTTTATCTTCTGTTTCAAATTAGCTAGTGGGATTGTTCTTGTCTATATATTCATCACAAAAGAAGACAACAGATATTCCAAAATTAATTTTACTTACCTTATGATGTGATGCATTTTCAAAAGTTGATTTATTCAAGCAATTTCACTTTTCTGTTTAAATAGAAGAAGTAGTATAAATAAAGTAGTACTTAAAATATCTATCATAAAATGATTTCATATATAGAAATTTGTTGTATTTACCTTAATTTCTTAAGAAAAAGTATTTTTAAAATTATAATACAAGTTAGAGATTTTGTTATTCTGTAATGAAATTACGAATGAATTAAACAATAAAACTGCACAATGATAAAGATTTATTTAAAATAATTAGTGTTTTTGATATATATGAATATAAAATACTTCTAGACCAGACAATATAAAATTACCTGATTAGAATTTTATTAAAAGCATTTATATACATGCAGTTAAGGTTAAATATTAGAAGTTATTTAAAAGTTGGAGACATTGTTATTGAAGGGATTGAGAGAAAGAAAAAAGTGGGCTGCCTTAACGGATGAGTAACAGAATTGATGAAAAGGATTTTGGGAATAAATTTATTTAAAAAATTTTTTTAAAGTACTTAGGTATTTTTTCATCTGTTCATGAATATACATATTTGAAAGTACTTGAGTTTAAAAATAAATAAAAATAATACATACAAAAGAATGATAGCCTCACAGCTATTTATAAGAAATACAGCAGTCATCATTTACAGTAGCAGCCATTATACACAAAACACACTCACTAGGATTGCTACCTTCCTTCTCGCTTTAACTAAATTAAGCATGTATTCTTCTACTGAATAATAATATTCACAACAAAAGATGCAGAAATCATAGCTTCACTTTCAACTCTATTCATTGGAGTGAATAACAAAATGTAAGTAAACAAAAATTCTTTACTTCTGTTTAGTCTTGTTACAAATTGTAATTGTTCAGCCACCCTCAGTGCACCCAGTAAATGAACATGTATTATTATTCTTTTGTCCCTGGATATTGCTAGACAAAGGCAGAAAGATGTGTGTTTTAACTCAATCAAAAATTACTATATTAAAGCTCTTTTATTATTATCATGCTGAAGAATTAATTTCTGTATATTATATAAAGATGTTCATATATTCTGTATATTATGTAAAGATTTTAAAATATTACATTTTTATAATATTCCTAAAATAAGAAAGGAAATAAAAATATAAAATTGCAAAGTTCATATTATTTACTTTCTATATTTTTCTAAAATTTATATTGCAAACTTAATAATAATAATATGTAGCACTTATCAATTTTAAAGAGCTATGAGGATAAGATTCTGTCAGATCAACAAATATGGCTGCTATAATAAAACACAGAGTGAAATGAAATGTCAAATATTTCAAGATGGCTAGAATATTGTTTCTGTTTCAAAACTGAAATTACCAGCTCTTGACTATTTTAATACTTTCAATGTTTTTCCATAAATATCATCTAATAAATGTATTCAAATCAAGTTAAAAAGAGTGAAAAGAAGTAAAAAATAATAATTATTTTTCATTTTTGTATATTTCAGATCCCTAAAAAACCAAGAAAATAATCCTTTAAATTATTTGAAATTTACAAAGCAATATGTCACTACAAATATGTGTGTTGCTTTCAGTTCTTCATATTTGTCAGAGTGTAGATTTAGTCTTCAAAGTGGAAGAAGGGAAAAGTCAAGGTACGTACCTGGGAGACATTGCTGCTGATTCTAATGTCATGGATGATGTATCAATTCAAGATCAAAATCTAATCACATTCAGTCTTATGGAACAGGATGGAACAAGCAGCTCTCCATTATTTCGGATTTCTAAAACAACAGGAAAACTCTACACAGCACAAACATTGGATGCTGAGTCTTTATGTATATATGAAAAAGAATGTTTTTTGATGGTTGATGTTGCAGTGCAAAGAGAAAATACAATCAGTAGAATACTAGAAATCAAAGTAATAATTCAAGATGTGAATGACCATCAGCCAGAATTTCCTGATAAACAAATCAGTATTGAATTTGCTGAAGATACTGCAATCGGAAAGAAAGTATCAATTCCAAATGCAATTGACAAAGATGTTGGAATAATTAATTCAAAAATAACCTACAAGCTGAGTAAAAACAAAGATGAACCCTTTACATTATTCATTTTCAAAAAGGTTGATGGAACTTCAGACTTAAGCATTACACTAGAAGAGCGACTTGATCGAGAAGTAAAAGATTCATACCTCATTAAAGTAATTGCTAAAGATGGAGGGACACCATCTAAACAAAGCATTTTACTTGTTCATGTTTCAGTGACAGATATAAATGATAATATACCCATCTTTTCTCAAAATGTCTACAATGTTTCTATCAAAAACAATCCAAGTGAAACTTCTTCAATTGCAACTTTATCAGCAACAGATTTAGATTCTGGTAAAAATGGAAGAGTCACTTATCATTTTAGTACAAAAACATCTGATATTGCTAAAAGTCATTTCAAATTAAATGAACAGACTGGGCAAATTTTCTTAGAGAAGAAATTCACTTTAAGTAATATGATAACATACAATTTATATATTGAAGCTCAGGATGGAGATATTCCACCATTAAAATCTTTAGCAAAGGTACAAGTTAATGTAATTAATCAACAAAACAATCCCCCCACTATTCACTTAAAATTCCTGTCAGCATCAGGTAAAGACTCAACATCAGTTTCTGAAGATATTGAAGTTGGCAGTTCAATTGCTTATGTAAAAGTGACTGATCATGATGTCGGACAAAATGGAGAAGTGAGTTGCGATCTCCATTATGATAAATTTAAACTGCAAAGTCTGGATACAAAGAAATATCAAGTAATTGTGAAAAAAGCATTGGATAGAGAAACAGAGGCAAAGCATGAAATTATCATCAGCTGTCAAGATAAAGGATCTCCTCCATTGCAAAGTAAGAATAAATTCTCTATCCAAGTGACCGATGTCAATGATGTAAGACCACAGTTCTCTGTGGAGACATTTAAATTCTTCATTGAAGAGAATCAAAAATCCAGATTTTCTGTTGGTTTCATCAATGCAACAGATCCAGACTTGGGACTTGGAAGTAAACTCACTTATTCTCTGCTAACCAATAATAAACAATTTTTACCTTTTAAAGTCAAGGATGATGGCATGATTTCAGCTATTATGTCACTGGATCATGAGTTTCAAAACATTTATAAGTTTCAAGTATTTGTGAAAGATAATGGAATACCATCTCTAAATAATACAGTGAATGTGATTGTTGAAGTGACTGATAAAAATGATAATGCTCCATATTTTACATTTCCCAGTGTTAATCCTTATAACATGGATATTGTATATTTCCGGCATCATTCAAAGAATATCACGTCTCTAAAGGCAGCTGATGGAGATAGTCAAGAGAATGCATTTCTAAAATATGAAATAATCAGAGGCAATGACAAGCAGATATTCAGCATGAACCAGTATACTGGTTTATTAAGTTTCAATCGAGTGCTTAGCCAACAAGATGCTGGCTCGTATGAGCTAGTATTTGTTGTGAAGGATAGTGGTAGCCCAGTTCTATCAGCAACAACTAGTATGTTTTTTACACTAACTGTAAGCAACAAGACAGAAATGCTAAGTGCCATTCATACGATAACTGAAGATAAAGTTGATCTTACATCAGTGATTATTATTACGGTTGTAGCAGTGACAGTAGCAGTGATCATTACTGCTTCTATATCAGTATGTATCATTCGATGTAATGACCAGAGAAATGTAACCTATGCCCATGCAATGAATCCACCAAATGTGGGTGGTGCAAATGTTGGGCCAAGTGGCAGGTACATGAGTGACCAGAGACATTTGATGTGTCCTTCAAAGCAGGGAATATCTTGGCCAACTGCTGTCAGTGTAAATAAAACACATACTGACAAAATAAGAAGTGCCCTTATAAACCAACCAAGCAGACAACCCAATTCTTCAGAAATGCTTACCAATCAGCAGAAAAGATCAGCTTCTTTGCCTCAGCAGCAAGCATCACCAATGAATGAATCTGAGGTAAGTACTTATTGTTGATTCTCTTCATTTTTTTTTTTTTTTCTTTACAGTAAAAGAATGTTGCTAATAATTATGAAAATCAAAATAACTTACAAAACCAAAATGAAAATTTAATTTTGTATATATTTATCTATTTCTTTTTGTACAATTGTTATTTTTATTATTTTTTCTTTTTTTATATAAATATTCCATTCTCTCTCCCAATTTATGGTACTTTTTCCTTTTATCATTTTGTATGCTTTTTTTATTCTTTAGGAATTTATCATATTATGTAATTTTTTTATGTTTCTTTTTATCATATACTTTGTTTGCTTTTGTCTTTAGGGACATTTTATATAGAAAATATATTTGCTAATTTCATTTGATAATATTAGAAAAATGGAATAAATTCTTTTTCTGTGATTAGCAGAGACACATCCAAGAAAAGATAAGTCTTCCAAATAAATCACATGGTGTCAGTTCTTCTGAATACCATAATCAACAATCACCAAAACTTTCCCGCAATGAAAATGGACAAAATGCAAGGGACATTCAAGGTCAAGTTGAGGGAGTAACGACAGGTATGTAAATTTTATTCTTGTTTTTTTTTTTTTTTTAAATTTGTTTGTAATGATTCAGGTAAACTTAATTATTCTTAAAATATTGTTTGAAAGGATTTTTTAAACTTAAATTATATTGTATAAGTGTCTTTTAACTCTTTCTTTGGGACCTTGTTAGAAAATTTTACTTAACTACTAAAAATATTTCCCAGGCATACTTAAAAACTGTTTGGGCTATTGAACTCATTCTTTATTTTACTTTTGGTGTTAACACAACATTTCAGATAATCCATTCTGTAGTGTTCTTTAAATTTATAATCTTTAACAAAAATGGAAGGTTTCTTTTCTACAGAAATAAAAAAAAAAACTTTTCTTATAAACTGTACATTGTAGAATGTATCAATAAAAACAGTACCAACAAAAGCAGTACAAAAATAAGTTCATTAGTCTGAACAACACTTATATTTATTCTCTTCAAAGTTATAGACAGTATTCTTAAAATGTTTTATTTCACATTTAAACTTTTGTAAAGATGTTAGATATTCAAATATCTTAAAATGAAGATTTAAATTATCCTTTAAAATCAATTAATCTATAGTAAATACTGATTTTTTTTGAGTTTTTTTTCATTCATTCATTTATTTTACTAGATATTGTCTTCTAGCAAACCAATGAGAAATGTCATTAATCAACTGTTTCTGTTAAATCAGTTTTAGTAACAGCTGAAATTTGAATATGAATTTTGATGATTTTTCATGTTTTTTATTGAAAACATAGGAATTTTCATTGAAGATAAAGTTATGAATCACATTTTTATTTTATGAAAAAAGGAAAATAGTAAAATAATTGAGAATAAAAAAATATTTGTTTTTCAAATCATACATAATACAAAGAAGACAAAGAAAATTTAATACTATATTTATTTTTATTTGCATACTTAGTTTTTAATCTTTGAAAGAAAAAATAATTATGCATATGGTTTCATCTTTTTTTTTTATTGATCCTATGCACTGGTATGGGCTTGAAGAATATTCAGTATATTATTTTTAATCTATCTTTTAGGATTTTAAAACTATTTTTAATAGTTATTATGTAATTAGGTATGTCTTTATTTTTGTATCCCAGAAGTATACATTTCCCAGTATTGCAACCCTCAACCAAAACAAAGTGGGCAACCAACACAAGAAACAGAGATGAGGCCACTGGGGCAGACTGTCAACTACCCAAGTGATACAACTATTGTGGCCAGAGGTTTCTGTACACCAAACATTTCACAAAATATGGACAACAAAGACTCTGTGACAGAGGATAGTAATTCTTCTGATATAAGTCAGCAGTCAGCAGGAAATATTTATCGTAACCCTAGACCCTTACCCCCTGTTCCTCACTAATTCTTTTGAAACATCATAAATCATATTTCATATCATACCTCATTAAGATTTCATCATATATCATAAAAATAATTCTTAATTATGTATAAAGATGTAGTAAATGTGCAAAGTAAAATTTGATATCTGCTAATAAAAAAAGGAACAAATTCACTTGATTAAATAACTGTTCAATGAAACATAAATATTTAAATTGAATGTAATTTGATGTCATAATGTATCTGTTTTTAAGGAAACTGTAGTTATTTTGTGTGTAAAATTTATTTGTAGGAATGAACACATGGCAAGTTAGGATCCATTTCCTGTGTATTCACAAAATAAATTTATAGGATTCGGAACGAATGATTAATAACTCTGACTTTTTTTGGAAATCACAAAATATCAATTTAAAGAAAATGTATTATTTAATGGTAAAAATTGTAAATAGCATTTTTAAATTAATTATTTAAAGAAAATAATTTTTTATATGTATTGTGATTATGACAATGTATCCATAAAAAGAAAATGAAGTCCTTATGTCTTTATTTGAAGATCAGACTCTCTTCAATTTTGATGTCTTTCACAAAATAATTTTAAACTATGATATTCAGTGAACTGAATTTGTAATGATCAAAATAATAAATATTGTACTTTTTTAAAATTGTGAATAAATTGTGTCAAAATTTATGAGAAATAATGTTTTCTTGAAATCAAATTTTTCAAAATCATTTTGAATTAATACTATTTTCTATAATGAAATCCATGAACACCTTAAATGTTTACATGCATGCACACACACACTTGCTGTCCTGCTCATCAGTCTTCTTTGATACAAAGAAAAATCATTTCTACAGATAGATAGTAATTTATAGAATGGAATTTTGGGAATAAAATTTGTTTTTTTAAAATTTATATTCCTTTTTATAGATGAACACAAGATCATTTGTCTTCTTTTTATAAGTAAACAATTTAATGTATTCTTATTTAAAAATCAAGTAATAGGTGGAGTCATTCTGTTTTCTCCACAAAGCACAGCAGTCATCACTCACAGTAGCAGCCATCACACATACAACACACTCACTAGGACTGCAAACTCCTTTCTTTCATCAATCAAAGAAAGAAAGCATCTGAACTGTGAATTATATTCATACAAAACAACAGCAGCAGGGGATTTTACTTCTGGTTAAGATCTTACCTCAACACAATCATCAGTGGATGCAAAAATGAAAGGTTAGTATTTTTGAAAATGTTCTCCTTTCATTGTTCCAACTTTTCTTAGGTGAGTGGTTTTGAATATACAAAAACAAAAAATTCTCTGTTGATTAATCTGTTTTTATAATTATGATGGCTTTATTTATTTATTTTGTTAGATTAATGGATAGAATAATTTGAAGATTTTTATAATGAAGCAGAGAAATTTTGTTTGATATGAAATACTTACATTTTTCTTTGTCATAAGGATTATTCTAATATTATATGCTATTTTTTATTGTCTATTCATAAAAGAAGTGTTTCTTTATTTATATAAAACATTGCAACCTTTGTTTTCATTTCTAATATTGTTTTCAACCACATGTTATACATACAAGAAAAACTAATTAATTTATTAGTTACTTTAGGAGAATGTAAATTCCAATCCGAAACATAAATGAGGAGGAATGTTTACTACTATTAAATAAAGATGGCTGTGGTATTACAATATATGGGTCAGTATTAACACATCAGTTTTTGTTTCAAACCAACGTACATTTTGAAATAAAATAATATCTGATCTTTTATTTACATCCTCATTTAGAAAGTTCTAGATATTAAATGAATTTCTGTTCTTATTTAAAATGTGTAAAAATATAAAAGTTAAACTTTTTAATGAATTACAAATTTAAAGGAATTTTTTTGACAATGAGTACAGATATATTTATAACATAAATATTATAACTGGTGTATATAAAAATAAGGCATGTTTTTTGTTCCAGATGCATTAATATTTTTTTCCTTTTGTTAGGTGAATGGTTTTGAATATACAGAAAGAAAAAAATTCTTAATTCAAAAGATGTATGAATTGAATTTCCATTTGATGGGAAGAAATATGCAATGTCAAATATGTATTCTGCTGTTTCTTATACACAATTGCCGAGGTGTAGACCTAACATTCAAAATAGAAGAAGGGAAAAGTCCAGGAACTTACCTTGGTGATATCGCTGCTGACTCTAATGTTATGGATGATGTGGCAATCCAAGATCACAATTTAATCAAATTCAGTCTTATGGAACAGGATGGTGCAAGCAATTCTCCATTGTTCCGTATTTCTAAAAAGACAGGAAAACTCTACACAGCCCAAACATTGGATGCTGAATCTCTGTGTACATATGGAAAAGAATGTTTTTGATGGTTGATGTTGCAGTTCAGAAATCTAAAAGAATCATGAAAATTTTGGAAATCAAAGTTATAATTATTGATGTTAATGATCATCAACCTGAATTCCTTGACAAACAAGTTAATATTCAATTTTCTGAAGGTGACAGAGTTGGAATAAGAAAGTCGATTCCAAATGCGAAAGATAAAGATTTTGGACTTGAGAATTCCCTCATTTCCTATGAATTGAAAAAAAACAAAGATGAGCCTTTCAAAATGACAGTTGCTAAAAAAGTGGATGGAACATCTGATCTAAGTATAGAATTGGAAAAAATGCTTGACAGAGAAGTTAGGGACACTTATAAGTTACAAGTGATTGCCAAAGATGGAGGGTCACCTGTAAAGAAAACCATATTATTTGTACATATCTCTGTGATAGATATCAATGATAATACACCAGTTTTCTCCCAAAATGTCTACAATGTTTCGATCAAAAATAATCCAAGTGAAACTTCTTCTGTTGCAACTTTATCAGCCACCGATTTAGATTCTGGTAAAAATGGAAGAGTCACTTATCATTTTAGTACAAAAACATCTGATGTTGCTAAACATCATTTCAAACTGAATCAACAGACTGGACAGATTTTCTTAGAGAAAAAATTTACACTGGGTAATGTTCTGACACATAATATATATGTAGAAGCCAAAGATAAAGGCAGTCCTTCATTAAGTTCACTTGCAATGGTTATTATAAATGTAATCAACGAACAAAATAATCCTCCAGCTATTCACTTAAAATTCCTATCAGCATCAGGAAAAGATTCAACATCAGTTTCTGAAGATATTGAAATTGGCAGTTCAATTGCCTATGTAAAAGTGACTGATCATGATGTTGGACAAAATGGAGAAGTGAGTTGCAATCTCCATTATGATAAATTTAAACTGCAAAGTCTAGACACAAAGAAATATCAAGTAATTGTGAAAAAAGCATTGGATAGAGAAACAGAGGCAAAGCATGAAATTATCATCAGCTGTCAAGATAAAGGATCTCCTCCATTGCAAAGTAAGAATAAGTTCTCTATCCAAGTGACCGATGTTAATGATGTAAGACCACAGTTCTCTGTGGAGACATTTAAATTCTTCATTGAAGAGAATCAGAAATCCAGATTTTCTGTTGGTTTCATCAATGCAACAGATCCAGACTTGGGACTTGGAGGTAAACTCACTTATTCTCTGCTAACCAATAATAAACAATTTTTACCTTTCAAAGTCAAAGATGATGGCATGATTTCAGCTATTATGTCACTGGATCATGAGTTTCAAAACATTTATAAGTTTCAAGTATTTGTGAAAGATAATGGAATACCATCTCTGAATAATACAGTGAATGTGATTGTTGAAGTGACTGATAAAAATGATAATGCTCCATATTTTACATTTCCCAGTGTTAATCCTTATAACATGGATATTGTATATTACCGGCATCATTCAAAGAATATCACACATCTAAAGGCAGCTGATGGAGATAGTCAAGAGAATGCATTTCTAAAATATGAAATAATCAGAGGCAATGACAAGCAGATATTCAGCATGAACCAGTATACTGGTTTATTAAGTTTCAATCGAGTGCTTAGCCAACAAGATGCTGGCTCATATGAGCTAGTATTTGTTGTGAAGGATAGTGGTAGCCCAGTTCTATCAGCAACAACTAGTATGTTTTTTACACTAACTGTAAGCAACAAGACAGAAATGCTAAGTGCCATTCATACGATAACTGAAGATAAAGTTGATCTTACATCAGTGATTATTATTACGGTTGTAGCAGTGACAGTAGCAGTGATCATTACTGCTTCTATATCAGTATGTATCATTCGATGTAATGACCAGAGAAATGTAACCTATGCCCATGCGATGAACCCACCAAATGTGGTTGGTGCAAATGTTGGGCCAAATGGCAGGTACATGAGTGACCAGAGACATTTAATGTGCCCTTCAAAGCAAGGAATATCTTGGCCAACTGCTGTGAGCAAAACCCATGCTGATAAAATAAGAAATGCACATATGAATCAACCAAGTAGAGAATCCTGTTCTACAGAAAACCCTGCTGATCAACAGAAAAGATCAGCCTCCTTACCACAACCCCAGATGCTTACACAAATTGAAGCACAGGTTAGAATTTTTTTATTTGCTAGCTTTAAGTAAAATTTCAAATAAATTTAAGCATTTATTTATTTATTTACAAACCTTAATGTACATTTAATATTTTTGTGTGTATTAATTTAATATTTTTTGGATATATAATTTTTATTTCTAAATTTCCTTTTTTTTTTTTTAGTATTTCAAATTATTCTTATTCAGTTTTTCTTAAGTGGTATTTAAAAATTATTGCCACAATAACATAAACATACTTAATGTTCTCAGCATAAATCTTTAGATTTACATATTCGGTAGGTGCAAAAATAATGACGTAAGAATGTCGTTTTTTGACGTTAAAAAATACGTCAAAAAACGACATTATTACGTCATTATTTTTGCACCAACCTAATATTTTTCAATTATATAATTTTAAGTAGAATAACTTTTCTTACTGTTGGTTAAATTTTTCCTTCAATAAATCCTTTCTCCTTTTTTTGTATTTTACTTCAATCAACAAATCATAGATTGTTTTTTATGGTGTTAAATATAGCAAAACATTTTTGTCCTCTAATCAATAGTGGCAAGTTCAAGAAGATTCATTATCTACATGTAGCAAGTCAACAAGTTACAACAAACCTCACCCAGACAGTTCACCTGAATACCATAACCATCCATTCCCAAAGTTGTCAAAAACTGACATTGAACAGAAGAGAAGAGGAACAAGTAAAGGATCAAATGAAGATGGGCCAAGTAAGCAGAACAAATATTATTACTAACTTTAGCCAAAAAAATTTGCCCAAAATCACTACCTTGATCAACATAATTTGGAATTATTGGGAGGATAATTACAATTTATGTTTATCAAGGCATTGATTTGCGGAGGAAACAAAAAAACAAAACAAAAATATACTTTTTTAAAATTTTACTGCGTAAATAAAATATCACATTGAAATGTATAGGGATATTATTCATTCCAACTTTCATTCATTCATTCATTTCAAAGTTTATTACTCATTTCAGTAAATACAAAATATTTCTCATATTTTCATATTTCATAGTAAATTGACTTTGTTAGAGGAAACAAATGAAGTTTACTTTAAACTATTATTGTTCTTTTAATTTTATCCAGTTTAATTTTTGTTGATATTTTTAAGAAATGATAAGGAAATGAAGATTAAGTTTCAAAGAAGAATTAAAAAGAAAAGCATCAATAATTTAAACTGAAAGTTGGTTAAAGCATTTTTAAAATATCCTTAATAGCTACTTTGTAATTAGGATATGTTTGATTGGCTATTACTTTATTTTTGTATTTTACAAGTATACTCTTCCCAGTACTGCAATCCTCAATCAAAGCAAAGTGGGCAGCCAATGCAAGAAACAGAAATGAAGCCATTGGGACAGACTGTCAACTATCCAAGTGATACAACAATTGTGGCCAGAGGCTTCTATACACCAAACATTACACAAAATTCTGATAACAAAGACTCTATGACAGAGGATAGTACCTCTTTGGATATAAGCCAGCAATCCACAGGAAATATTTATCGTAATCCAAGGCCTTTACCTCCAGTACCTCAGTAGAATTGCTTAAATTTGAAAACATCAGACATTTAAAATATTGCAAATTATATTAAATCAAAAAAATTATTTTTGGTTAAAATGCAGTTGCTACAAATCTTTCAAGCTGTATATTAAAAAAATAATATGTAGATAAAATCAAGCACTATATCATAAATAATCTCAATTTAAAATATATTGTATTAAGAAGAAATTATTTAAAGTCATACTTTATAAATTTAACATTTTATTTTATATTTATAAAATAATTAATCCTTTTTTTATGGAATATTCTAGATAAAGAAAATAATTTTTTTTCTTACTTGAATTGATCAAACAATAATTAATCACTTACCTTATTTTTAAATATAATAATTATTTTCAAATATAATTTTTGTAAGAAAATGCCTAAGAATGATATCTTGTCCTCTCTTACACTGATAAAGAACAATTTCATTCTAATGATGAAAGTTTTCATTTTCTGATCAGTACTTTCTTCATTATATAAAAAGATTTAAACTGCCAGAATCCAAATTCAGTTTAGAAAAAATATAAGATTGTTAAAAATAAAAGGAATTTTAACAAGCAAATCATTATTTTTTTGTATAAGTTAACATTAGCTTTTATGCTACATTCATGCTTAAACAATATTCTATCCAACTCCTTTGTTTTGATAGGGCTTTTAGACTTGATAATGGATCGAAAGAAAAAAAAGATGATAAATACAGAATAATAATAAACAAAATTTAAGAAAATTGTTTGATAATTTTACTTTTATATTAATTCTTATAAATAAAATTAAAAATAATTATATATATTTCATTAATTCAGAATGTAACTAAAAAATGTAGTTAAATATTTTGAAGCTTCAGTCCTAGTTTTGCAGAAAGCATAGCAGTCTTCACGTATTGTAGCAGCCATTACACACTCAACACACTCACTAGGATTGCTGGCTTGTTTCTCATATCAAAGAAAGCAAGCTAGCACCCTGAGCTTAAATAGTATTCAAAACAATATAGCAAACAACAGCTGCATAAATTACAATAAGGATGTTGTTTTTATCTGGTTGCAAACTCCAGTGTATTTAATAACAAAGGTGAGTAAATTTGACAATTTTCTTTGTTTTCTATCTGTTTATAATAGTCATGTGTCAGACAGAAAATTATCACAAATGTGTAGGTACGATCTCTTTGTCATTTAATTTACAAGTTTATCAGAGCATTTTTTAAAAAATATATCTATTTAAATAATGATATTTTGAAATTTCACTGGAAATAATTACAAATAGGGTTTTTCATTTCTCTCAACTTTATACTCGTACTAATAATGTTCCTTAATTAAAAAGTCTCAAAAATACTTTAGAAATTTATTTTCATTTTGATCTTAATAATTCTTGTTTAAAATATTGAAATACATTCTGTTGGGCTCTCTTAAATATTAGTATTTCAAAGGTACAAGATTTATATTTTGAATTACAGTTTTTTTATCAGAGAAAAGATAAAGAACTGTAGACCAACAAACATGGCTGCTCTTTATAATGCCATTATGTCTGAGACTTTGTATAAGTGGTTAACTCAAAGCCTTACAAAGTTATCTTGTCAGGGAGTAGGCATCTTATTGAAGTCATGAAATAAAATGTTAGATGATCAGAAAAAAATTAATTTATAATAATGCTTTAGTCATTATATAAAATTTATATAAAAAGAGATGTTTACTTGTCATTTTTGTTGATAAAATATAAGTTTATAATGATAGTAGAATTTTTCACTAAAATAAAATGTTTTATTACAACTAATTATCAAAAGAATTAATTTGCTAAAAAAAATATTTGTATAGTAGATATTGAACATGTTTACAGTGTTTTAAAAATGGTTTATGGAGGTTTTTTAGATGTTCCTTAAAATATTTTTGAAAAATGAATAACCAAAAAGTATAAAAATTCAAATTAAACTGTATATTATCATGTCCATGATAGAAATAAAAATTTATTTCAACTGAATATACAAGAAAAGGAAATGGATAAAATTTGTAAACATAAACAGTATCAAGTAAATACTTTTGAAATAACATTTTAAAATATTGACATAATTAATAAAATAGGATGAAAAAATACTGAAACTATTAAACTTTAAATAGCTTTCTATCTGCTATATTCCTACGATGAAAAAGAAAAAAAATTATCTTATTATACAGAATTTTTATTGCAAAAAATAGTTCATATTTAGATAATTGGTAGTTTGACATTGTGTGTGTGTTTGTGTGTGTGTGTGTGCGCGCATGCATTTCATTCTCAATTGTGATTAACTTGATGATTACCTCCCTTCAACTCATTTCAACCAAATTTGCATTTTAATGTTTTCTTATAATTCAAATGGCTCTTGCTTTGGTTAATTTTAGAGTAACATTAAAAACTAATTTAAAAATAGAAACACAAATAATTTCATATAGATTGAAATAATAATGTTTTGAGTATAATATTAAATCAGTTCAGTCATATAAAAACTGATAATGTTTACTATGTTTAATCGTGTTAATTTTTTTCTTTTCCAGATATTATCAATTTATACAAAGATTTCAAGATCATTAGACAAAAATGAATTTCACACTATACATATACATCACATTATGTATAATATATATATGTCAGAGTGTAGATTTGACATTTCAAGTTGAAGAAGGGAAAAGTCCTGGAACTTACCTTGGAGACATTGCTGCTGATTCTAATGTCATGGATGATGTGTCGATCCAAGATCAAAATCTAATCACATTCAGTCTTATGGAACAGGATGGTACAAGTAGTTCCCCATTGTTCCGCATTTCTAAAAACACAGGAAAACTCTACACTGCACAAACACTGGATGCTGAATCTCTGTGTACATTTAAAAAAGAATGTTTTGTAATGATAGATGTAGCAGTGCAAAGGGAAAATACAATAAGTAGAATACTGGAAATCAAAGTTATAATACAGGATGTGAATGACCATCAGCCAGAATTTCCAGACAAGCAATTCAATATTGAATTTTCAGAAGATGATGGTAAAGGAGTAAAACGATTAATTCCAAATGCTATAGACAAAGATATAGGGCTTGTTAATTCACAGATTAGTTATAATCTAAAAACATTCAAGGATGAGCCATTTAGTTTATCTGTTTTTAAAAATGTGGATAGAACATCTGATCTTTATATTATGCTAAAAGAAAGACTTGACAGAGAAGTGAAAGATAGCTACATGGTGAAAGTAATTGCGAAAGATGGAGGATATCCTGCTAAACAAAATGTTTTAGATGTTCATATTTCTGTCACAGATGTTAATGATAATCCTCCAGTCTTCTCCCAAAGTCTTTATAATGTTACAATAAAGAATGAACCAAGTGAAACATCATCGATTGCAACTTTATCAGCCACAGATTTAGATTCTGGCAAAAATGGAAGAGTCACTTATCATTTCAGTAAAAAAACATCTGATGTTGCTAAAAATCACTTCAAACTGAATGAACAAACTGGGCAGATTTTCTTAGAGAAAAAATTTACATTAGGCAATGTACAATCACACAATTTGTATGTCGAAGCACAAGATCAAGGCAGACCATCTTTAACTGCAAAGTCAATGGTTCTGGTAAATGTCATTAACCAACAAAATAATGCTCCAACTATTCATCTCAAATTCCTGTCAGCATCAGGAAAAGATTCAACATCAGTTTCTGAGGGAATCAAAGTTGGCAGTTCAATTGCTTATGTAAAAGTGACTGATCATGATGTCGGACAAAATGGAGAAGTGAGTTGCGATCTCCATTATGATAAATTTAAACTGCAAAGTCTAGACACAAAGAAATATCAAGTAATTGTGAAAAAAGCATTGGATAGAGAAACAGAGGCAAAGCATGAAATTATCATCAGCTGTCAAGATAAAGGATCTCCTCCATTGCAAAGTAAGAATAAGTTCTCTATCCAAGTGACCGATGTCAATGATGTAAGACCACAGTTCTCTGTGGAGACATTTAAATTCTTCATTGAAGAGAATCAAAAATCCAGATTTTCTGTTGGTTTCATCAATGCAACAGATCCAGACTTGGGACTTGGAGGTAAACTCACTTATTCTCTGCTAACCAATAATAAACAATTTTTACCTTTCAAAGTGAAAGATGATGGCATGATTTCAGCTATTATGTCACTGGATCATGAGTTTCAAAACATTTATAAGTTTCAAGTATTTGTGAAAGATAATGGAATACCATCTCTGAATAATACAGTAAATGTGATTGTTGAAGTGACTGATAAAAATGATAATGCTCCATATTTTACATTTCCCAGTGTTAATCCTTATAACATGGATATTGTATATTACCGGCATCATTCAAAGAATGTCACGCATCTAAAGGCAGCTGATGGAGATAGTCAAGAGAATGCATTTCTAAAATATGAAATAATCAGAGGCAATGACAAGCAGATATTCAGCATGAACCAGTATACTGGTTTATTAAGTTTCAATCGAGTGCTTAGCCAACAAGATGCTGGCTCATATGAGCTAGTATTTGTTGTGAAGGATAGTGGTAGCCCAGTTCTATCAGCAACAACTAGTATGTTTTTTACACTAACTGTAAGCAACAAGACAGAAATGCTAAGTGCCATTCATACGATAACTGAAGATAAAGTTGATCTTACATCAGTGATTATTATTACGGTTGTAGCAGTGACGGTAGCAGTGATCATTACTGCTTCTATATCAGTATGTATTATTCGATGTAATGACCAGAGAAATATAACATATGCCCATGCAATGAATCCACCAAATGTGGTTGGTACAAATGTTGGGCCAAGTGGCAGGTACATGAGTGACCAGAGACATTTAATGTGCCCTTCAAAGCAAGGAATATCTTGGCCAACTGCTGTGAGCAAAACCCATGCTGATAAAATAAGAAGTGCACATATAAACCAACCAAGCAGAGAATCCCATTCTGCAGAAATCCTTCCCAATCAGCAGAAAAGTTCACCTTCCCTTCCTCAGCCTCAGATCCATTCTGCACATCGGCCTCAGGTTGGTTTTGTATTTTTTTTTTATCTTACATATTTGATACTGCTGAATTTTTTTGCTCTTTAATCCATTTATTGGATATTGTCATTACAATAATTGTTGAAGTACATTTATGTAATTTCATTATTCTCATGCACACTATAATTTTCTTAACCCAATTCTTGTATATAAATAAAATTAGAACATTAATCTCTGTTTTCACATGAAATTCCCATAATATTTTAAAATTTTTATCATAAAAATTTTTCTTTCACTCATTTGCATTTGTTTTTTTCTTTTCAAATTAATTTCTCATAATAAACACAAAGTTTGATTTTATTTTATTTGGTGAATTATTTATACAATTAACAAAAACATTTTATCTTTCAACTTTCTGTTCCCAGCAGACCCATACTGACACTGAAGTAATACTTGCAAATACTTCGAAACATACAACACATCAGATTACTTCTGCTGAATACCTTAATCATCCTTCACCAAAATTATCTCGAACTGACAGTGGACACAGTAGAAAAGAAACTGCAAAACAAGGTGAAGGAATTTCAGGTAGGGAATAATATTGTAGATTGTAATTATTACCTTTTGTTGCTTTAATGATTATTTTCCAAAATTCATAAAAAATATGAACACTTTAAATTAATGTTTTCAGCAGTAATTTTATTTTTAGTACATTATAAAAAAATTTACAATTCCTTCTGTAAATCAGAAGTGTTTTTATTATTCCAAGTGTCATTTAGAATATAAACTCAAATATTTGCATTAACTAACATAGAACTTTCTTTTATACTGCAAAGCACTTTTAATGATAATTATCAGATAATGTTTTAAATAAAATTTTATCTTATAGCACATGATATTTATCAAGTACGTTTTTTTAATTTTCCCTCTTTGTAAGCAGATGACTCCATAATATTTTTTGAAGCTCAGCTCAGTATTTTTTTAATATTTGATATTAATGAAAAAGATTATTCCAAGTTTTTTATTGGGTAAATGATCTAACATAAAAGACCATACTGGCTGATTTTTCTCTACTAGGATTATACACTTCCCAGTACTGCAATCCTCAACCAAAACAAAGTGGGCAGCCAATGCAAGAAACAGAGATGAAGCCATTGGGACAGACTGTCAACTACCCAAGTGATACAACAATTGTGGCTAGGGGTTTCTACACACCAAACATTACACAAAATACTGATAACAAAGACTCTCTGACAGAGGATAGTAATTCTTCTGATATAAGTCAGCTGTCAACAGGAAATATTTATCGAAATCCAAGACCCTTACCTCCAGTACCACATCAAAGTTAGTTTTGCACAATACTTAATAAATAAAGCATTATACTTACATTATGTTTTACATTTCACATTTATACTTGTACAGTATGAAATATTCAATGAATTTGTACATTATCTTAAAATCTTTAAATAGAAACTGTGGTGCATAATATTTTCAATTAAATTTTCATGTGATAAAATTTATAATTTTTAACATTGTCAAATATTAGTTCCTGGGGAAAAATGAATATCAGAGTCTAAAGTAATGTTTTAAGATTTTAAAATAAAAGTTGAATTGCTAAAATATTAAGAAAAACAATTTATAATATAACTTAACAGCTTGCCTCTAACTTGACTAATAACAAAGAAAATTGGAATTTCGAAATGAACCCTTTATTTCGTCCGCTGGGGTAGATTGTTCTAGTTCCACGTGCCGTGCCTCTTCCGGATGTCTGAGTTATTTCCCCTTTAACTCAAACATAACAGGGAAATAACTGAGACATCTGGAAGAGGCATGGCACGTGGAACTAGAACAATTTACCCCCAGTGAACAAAATAAAGGGTTCAGTTCAAAATTTCAATCACCTGAAGAATGCTGGAAGGTACAATGACCAATACATTGTGAATATAGCAATTAAAATGAGGATAACAGTCTGAATAATGTAAGTAATCATACTACCGCATCTCAGAGATATAGACAGAACCAAGAAAATATATTACTGAATTTTATACTTGTTATTCTGAAAAGATATTAGTTATAAATACATAAAAGCTTCACCACTAAGGAAAATATAAACAAACAAATGTAATTTCATTTCTTCCAAAAGATATATTCTTAAGGTTGTCAATAGAGTTAGAATTAAAACTCAAAAATTGAAGCTTATACTTAACTTGTAATAAAATGCTGTATTCAGTAACTATATTTTCTCAAAATACATATTTGATTTTGCATCTAAAATGAAATTTCAATTTCATAATAAAATCATTATAGACTTACTTTTTATCTAATTTTTAAGCATTTTGATGCTTATAAATAGTTAACAATGACAATTTTAAAACAAAACAGTAAAACAACAATTTATAAAGATTAAGTGATGGAAGTAGACAAGAATGGATAAATAGCCATGTATACAAATGCATTTTGGGAGCTATTATTCGTATTTTCCTACTTTGATGTTTTTTATATAATAACTGAATATATTTTCTTTTAAAATGCTCCAAAGAGTGATCATGTTTTAATAAGTTAAATCTGCTAAAGGTACAGTGAACAATGTCAGTAAATTTTCTATATGGAACATAGGAGGCATCACACACAGTGGTAGCCATTGCATACACAACACATACACTAGGACTACTGCCTCCTTTCTTTCACCAACCGAAAAAAAGCAAGCTCCCTTATTCTGATTTGTTTTCATACAAAAGAACATCTGCATTAACCTTATAACAAGGATATAGTTTCTATATGACCCAAACATACTCTGGATCAAACAAAAAAAAAGGTAAGATTATTTGATAATTTTCTTTTTATTCAAGTATTGTAGTGCAAAATATTCAAGAAGTAAAAGATATGAGTAATTGATCTATTATTTTCTTTATATACAAATAATGAATCCTCAGCTTCACATTTTTTTTTTATATTATTAGGATTAGCACTGCTATTGCCTGAAATTACTTATAATAAAATATAGTTTTTCATAAATAGAAAAATTATTTTTTTTTATAAATATCTTTTGTATATTGGAAATATACATATTTTTAAAATGGCAGAAGAACTATACATAAAGAACTATTTTTTATCCTAAATTTGAAAAAATAATTTAAATTATTTTTTTTCTGAAATCATTTGAGAAATTAAGAATGTTACTTTTGAATTTCTTATGAACCACCACGTTCATAAGAAATTCAAAAGTAACATTCTTAATTTCTATCATAGAAAGTAGCCCAGCATAATTAATGCTGTAATTTCAACAAATATGGCTGCTCCATGAGAACAGGAACTCTTCACAATAAACTAAAAGTGCATTCTATAAAGATTAAATATCAAATGGTTAAATCAAAATCTTTTGAAGAGATTTTAAATTTTGAAACATCAGGTAACAATATTAAAAAAATTTAACAAAAAAACAGAATTGATTATTAATATTTTTTTACTAATATTCCCTCTCGTTTTAATTTTAGTTCCTTTTCATTGTCTACAGTCACAAGTAAACATTACAGATTAGAAATAAAGAATAATTTCTTAGTAAGAATCAAAGTCTTTATTTTTTTATCTATTGATGGCCTGAGTACTTGCAATGAAAAGCAGGTAAAATTAAGATGAAAGTATTATTAGTCAAAAATCAATATTGGTTGAGAATACTTCACTTAATAAAAATAAGATAAGTTAGACCATTATTTTAAAATATGAGCAACATAATTCTTTGCAATTTATAACAATGGATGTATGGCTTTCCATTCATAAGAATGGCTGTATTTTAATGTTATATTTTAAATTACTATATTTTGAATAAAAAACAAATGTATAATTGAAAATTTGAGTATTTTTTATAGACATGAGTAAAATCTATTTGAAAAGTATTCATTTTTTTTCTATATATTCATATTTTTTCTGGATTTAATATGAACTGAAAGAAAATAAACTCACAGCATCCTTTAGGATGAGCTGGGTACATTTTGTGGATGCTAGGGATTAATAGATTTTATAATAAAACTTTCAAAGTTTTGTGCTTTCTTATCATGTAATAACGTGTAGTGCTGTACCTGTTTCTGAGCTTTAGACAGAAATGCACACTACAGCAATGTCCAGGTGAAAGAGTTCAATGAAAGCATGTGTCTTTCTACAAGGATACACTTGAGCTAGAGTTGTTTCACCAGGTTTGGATCATGAGCCTTCAGAGAAGTGGATACAACATTGGTGGTGTTTTGATGTTAGCAACAGTGGTTGAATGAACATTCTTATACCTGCAGAACAGGTTTTGGATAACCACATAGTACAGATGATTGCCAAGATCAATGCATTATAAGAACAGAAGTTGCAGACCATATTGTGCCTACAGTAAAGATGAGATATCCAGTATACCCCCAAGAATGTCAACATAGACTGTTTCCTTGCATGCATGCCATGAGCTAAACTTCCACTCAAACTATAACACTAGTGTGCATATCTCCAGTGGCGCTAAAAAATCCACTTGAAGGATTAAATGGTATTCTCTAGAGCTCAATGATAAGAAAAGGTTCTGCCTTCGTGTAAATAATGGTTATTTGCATGAATGAAAGAGACTTGGAGAGCAGTTTCTTCCACAGTGTATTTGTATCTGACCCACAGATCCAACATCTGGCATCATGGTGTGATGTGCCAAAAATTAGAATTCCAGCTCACATTTAGTGTTTGACAGAGAGTAATGAACAGCATCATGAATGTCCAGAATATTATTCAATCTATTCTTCTGCCATTCCTGCAACAGAAATGTGATGTACTGTTCTAACCCACCCAACATGCTCTGTAATATGTTTAAAATATTTTCTGGATGGCATGATAGCCATACCTGTTCCACATTGAACATGTATAAGACAACATGGGACAACTTTTGCTGTATTGCCTCAGCAGATGTAGGAGATCTGGAAACATGTATCCAAGGATGGTATTCACTGTTTGTATGATTTTTAGTTTGGGGTCTTCGTACTATTGATATATCCATTTTTTTTAGAACCTGTGCATTTATTGACATGTATATCTATAATTTACTGTAATCCAACTATATTTATTATCTAATAAATTGAAACATACTGAAAATGTTGTAATTTCATTTTTTTAGTTTTTTCAGAGATGAAAATCTGGTAAATTTGATCTTAAACAAGGAAACATGTTCTTACAAGCAAATGTCATCTTCTCTGTTTTGTACATTTGTGAAGCAGTAGATCTGACATTCAAAGTTGAAGAAGGGAAAAGTCCTGGAACTTACCTGGGAGATATTGCTGCTGATTCTAATGTCATGGATGATGTGGCAATTCAAGATCAAAATCTCATTTCATTCAGTCTTATGGAACAGGATGGAACAAGCAGCTCTCCATTATTTCGGATTTCTAAAAACACAGGAAAACTCTACACAGCACAAACATTGGATGCTGAGTCTCTGTGCACCTTCAACAAGGAATGTTTTTTGATGGTTGATATTGCAGTACAAAAGGGAAGTACAATAAGCAGAATCTTAGAAGTAAAAGTCATAATTGAAGACATCAATGACCATCAACCAGAATTTCCTGATAAACAAATCAATATAAAATTTGATGAAGATGAAAAGAAAGGTGCCAAAAGGCCCATTCCAAGTGCAATTGATAAAGATGTTGGAATTATTAACTCCCAGATTATTTATCAAATAAAAAACAACAGTAAAAATCCATTTACTTTATTGGTCATTAAAAAAATAGATGGGACATCTGATTTAAGCATAGTTTTAGAAGATGAACTTGACAGAGAAATGAAAGATTCCTACTTAATCCATGTCATTGCAAAAGATGGTGGATCTCCAACAAAAAAGACTATTTTAAATGTATATATCACTATAACTGATGTTAATGATAATCCTCCAATCTTTTCTCAAAAGGTCTACAATGTTTCTATCAAAAACAATCCAAGTGAAACTTCTTCCATTGCAACTTTATCAGCTACAGATTTAGATTCTGGCAAAAATGGAAGAGTCACTTATCATTTCAGTACAAAAACATCTGATGTTGCTAAAAATCACTTCAAACTGAATGAACAAACTGGGCAGATTTTTTTGGAGCAGAAATTTACATCAGGTAATATGATAACTTATAACTTATATGTAGAAGCACAAGATGGAGGCACTCCAGCCTTAGAATCTCTTGCAATGGTTTTAGTAAATGTATTCAACCAACAAAATAATCCACCAACAATTCATCTGAAATTCCTGGCAACATCAGGAAAAGATTCAACATCAGTTTCTGAAGATATTAAAATTGGTAGTTCAATTGCTTATGTAAAAGTGACTGATCATGATGTCGGACAAAATGGAGAAGTGAGTTGCGATCTCCATTATGATAAATTTAAACTGCAAAGTCTGGATACAAAAAAATATCAAGTAATTGTGAAAAAAGCATTGGATAGAGAAATAGAGGCAAAGCATGAAATTATCATCAGCTGTCAAGATAAAGGATCTCCTCCATTGCAAAGTAAGAATAAGTTCTCTATCCAAGTGACCGATGTTAATGATGTAAGACCACAGTTCTCTGTGGAGACATTTAAATTCTTCATTGAAGAGAATCAAAAATCCAGATTTTCTGTTGGCTTCATCAATGCAACAGATCCAGACTTGGGACTTGGAGGTAAACTCACTTATTCTCTGCTAACCAATAATAAACAATTTTTACCTTTCAAAGTCAAAGATGATGGCATGATTTCAGCTATTATGTCACTGGATCATGAGTTTCAAAACATTTATAAGTTTCAAGTATTTGTGAAAGATAATGGAATACCATCTCTGAATAATACAGTGAATGTGATTGTTGAAGTGACTGATAAAAATGATAATGCTCCATATTTTACATTTCCCAGTGTTAATCCTTATAACATGGATATTGTATATTACCGGCATCATTCAAAGAATATCACACATCTAAAGGCAGCTGATGGAGATAGTCAAGAGAATGCATTTCTAAAATATGAAATAATCAGAGGCAATGACAAGCAGATATTCAGCATGAACCAGTATACTGGTTTATTAAGTTTCAATCGAGTGCTTAGCCAACAAGATGCTGGCTCATATGAGCTAGTATTTGTTGTGAAGGATAGTGGTAGCCCAGTTCTATCAGCAACAACTAGTATGTTTTTTACACTAACTGTAAGCAACAAGACATCAGAAATGCTAAGTGCTATTCATACGATAACTGAAGATAAAGTTGATCTTACATCAGTGATTATTATTACGGTTGTAGCAGTGACGGTAGCAGTGATCATTACTGCTTCTATATCAGTATGTATCATTCGATGTAATGACCAGAGAAATGTAACCTATGCCCATGCGATGAACCCACCAAATGTGGGTGGTGCAAATGTTGGTCCAAGTGGGAGGTACATGAGTGACCAGAGACATTTAATGTGCCCTTCAAAGCAAGGAATATCTTGGCCAACTGTTGTGAGCAAAACCCATGCTGATAAAATAAGAAATGCACATATAAACCAACCAAGTAGAGAATCCCATTCTGCTGAAAAGCTTCCCAATCAGCAAAAAAGATCAGCTTCTCTTCCTCAGCCCCAGATGTCTACACAAGCAGATTCACAGGTTTGTTCCTATATTTATTGTTGTTTTTTTTAATTATTTGTTCATATTTATATATTTTTAGTGCTTCATTTAATTCTTTTCTGTTTCTTAATGACCTTGGCCTTAATATTACAGTCACTAATTGACATTGAAATAATTACATCCTGCAGCAAGTCTTATAATAAAACCCCAAACATAAATCAACCAAATAGAAATGTGTTTCTGCAGCTTTCCATTAATGATACATTACTTCTGACACAATTCAGGACAAATAATAAGCCAAATATAGAACTGTCTGCTTTCTTCCATGAATAGAACTGAAGTCAAAACTTAAGGAATAAAGTATGTTTAAGCCCTTCAAAGTATACAAACATAATATTATTAAAGAAAAATGTCAGTGTCTCTCAATATGATTTCAACTTCTGACTAGATGTTAGATTTTATTTGATTGTCTGAAAATGTGTCAAATGTAATAAGTGGTAATGTTGAAAATGATTAAACATCTAACTTGTGTAATATTTCCATGTTTAGCAATTTATTTCAGAAATATTTGTTTTGGTTTAAATTTATAAAGAATTGAATTAATAAATGTTTTATTCTCTTCCTAGTTGTACAAATCTTTTTATGAATGCAAAATGGCTACATATTTTTAATTTTCCTTTGTTGTAGAGACAGCTTCAAAATGATATAAGTCTTCCAAGTAGTCCAAAAAATAAACCTCAACAAGTCAATTCACTGGAATATAGCAATCATTCGACACCCAAACATTCACGTATTAATATTGAAGAATGCACAAGGAATCCCAGCTTAAGTCAAACTCAAGAAATTGCAGGTATTTAACACATTATTCATTTTACTTTTTGATAGTTGCATAAGTTGTGAAGAGAAAAATATGGTTGAATTTATATCCAGGTTCTTCATCAACATCTTGTTTTAAAATATAGAAGAAAAATTCTTAAATTTTATTCCCTGAACATATATTTCATAAGACAGATTTTCTTTTAACAAAATGTTTATTATCAAAGAATATATTTAAATGTTATTTGAATAAATTTGAGAATGAAATGAGTGAAAAATAACAGAAATAGGTGAAAAATCATATTTTTCGTTGTAAATATTAAATATTTTAGAAATAACAGCAAATGTTCGTATTACAGAGGCAAATTTGAGGAAAATATAAAAACTATAATCTATGTGACTTGTAAAGAAATAATTAAAAAGTTTATAATTGTCAAGTTCCTAAAGATTAGGAGGATACTTAATTGAATTTGGAAAGATGGTATTTAGTTAAGTGATTAAACATCAAGAAATAAATAAAGTTAACATGGTGTACATTGTATTGTAGATCATTCATGTTAATTGCTTGATGTTTGTTTATGAATTTCAGAAGTATACACATCTCAGTACTGCAATTCCCAACCAAAGCAGAGTGGACAACAGTCAACACAAGAAACAGAGATGAAGCCACTGGGACAGACAGTCAACTACCCAAGTGATACAACAATTGTAGCCAGGGGTTTCTACACACCAAACATTACACAAAACACTGACAACAAAGACTCTGTCACAGAGGATAGTAATTCTTCTGATATAAGCCAACAATCAGCAGGAAATATTTATCGTAACCCTAGGCCTTTACCACCAGTTCCCCAATAATCATGCTCTGCAGTGATATTTTTAATGAGAATCCAGTAATTGTTTTGATAGAAAATTTTCCAGTAATAAATTATTTAATATTTCTCAATTTTAATTTAAGAACAAGATGCTCTAATATATAATAGAAATAAAAGACAATATCTATAAGTATGAACAATTTAAAAAAATCTGCCACTAATTTTTATATGATAAATTACAGTTAAGACAAATTCTTAAGATTTAACTAAATATTTCACATTTTTTTCTTGAAACAAAGGCTGACCAGAAACAAAATCCACATATATTTTTTTCCTAAATCTTTACAAATTTATGTTAACTTTAGAATATCAACAAATTTTATCCAATAGAGTGTTTGGTCATTATAAATATTTATCAGTATGTTTTTATACTTACATAGCATTTACTTTGATGTGGTAACTGAGGGAAGCTTCAGGATGTTGGGGAGAGAGAGAAGAAAGGATAGTGTAAAGGACAAAGGAAAATTGCATTTTGGGAATTAGACCAGGCTTTTTTTAATTTAATTTTTGTTTTTAACTTTTATTCAAGATTAAGATTATTTCTATAGTTTAGAATATTCATAATTACCACATGAAAAAAAATCCTTTAAATATAAACAAATTGTGTAATGGTTTATTTTCTTTATGATGAATAGTAGTCATTCGTTTGTAGCAGCCATTGCACACACAGCACGTACAATAGGACGACTGCTTTCTTTCTCTCAACAATCTTGAAAATTAAGCCTTCAGCTCTTATTGAATGAATATAAAGAGACTCTGCCATAAATAAAATGGGATTGTAGTTTCTATCACTGAACTAGATAAAGGTAAGTGCATTGGATTATTTTCAAATCTTTTTTTTTCTTTCTTCCTAAATGTAAATTAATACATGAGAAAATAAACTCATAATGCCATGATCTTTAGGTAGAATTTAAAAAATCAATTTTAATATTTTAACAATATATTTATATGAGTCATTGTCTTCTGTAAAACAAATTATCTACATTTAAAGATTTAAATTGTTTTAATCTTCATGCAGTTTTTAGATACTGTGTACAATTATAAAACCTTGTGTGTGAACATACATTGAAGATTTTACATTATTTTTATAGAATTAATGTTTCATACAAAAGTATTCCTTTCAAATTATTACTCAAGATTTTATAACTTGTTCTTGTTAATATTAATTTCTACAGACTTTATAAATATGTTATTTTGAAAACTGAATATTTCATGTATTTTTTTCTTTATGGAACTCAGTTTCCATATATTTGAGAATCATTCCAATGTTTTTTTTTCTGAAGAAATATGGCTGCTTTAAAGCAAACTGAAATGCTAATAAAAAGAATTTCATTTTATCACATCACAGGATTCAGAATTTTTCTCATGAATGATATTTAATAAAAACTAAAGAAAATTCCTAAATAACCATATTATAATTTTTTAAAAACTGTATGTAAATTTATTGATAAAATGAACAATTTTCAAGTCAATCATAAGAAATAAATATATATGTCACTGAAAAGGAAAAAATTAATGTTGTTTTTTTGTATTTCTTAGAGTCTGTTCAGGAAATATTATTTGTATGTGAGAAATAAGAAATTAATTTGTTATTTTAAGTATCATTTTTTTTCTACAATAATATTTTTTTTATTGTATTTCAGATTTAATTGATGCTGTCATAATAAACATGATTAAACTGTATTTATTATTTTTTGTACTGCACACTTGTGAAAGTGTAGATTTGACACTTAAAGTTGAAGAAGGGAAAAGTCCTGGCACTTACCTAGGGGACATTGCTGCTGATTCTAATGTCATGGATGATGTGGCAATCCAAGATCAAAATCTAATCACATTCAGTCTTATGGAACAGGATGGAACAAGCAGCTCTCCATTATTTCGGATTTCTAAAACAACAGGAAAACTTTACACAGCACAAACATTGGATGCTGAATCTTTGTGTACATATGGAAAAGAATGCTTTTTGATGATAGATGTTGCCGTTCAGAAATCTAAAAGAATTATGAAGATTTTAGAAGTAAAAGTAAAAATTGAAGATGTAAATGATCATCAACCAGAATTTCCTGATAAACAAACCAATATTGAATTTTCAGAAGATGATGGCAAAGGAGTAAGAAGATTAATTTTTAATGCTATGGATAAGGATATTGGACTTGTCAATTCTCAGATTACTTATGAGTTAAAAACATATAAGGATGAGCCATTTAGTTTATCTGTTTCTAAAAATGTGGATCGAACTTCTGATCTCTATATTATCCTCAAAGAAAGACTTGATAGAGAAGTTAAAGAGAGCTACATGGTAAAAGTTATTGCTAAAGATGGAGGATCTCCTCCAAAGCAAAGTATTTTAGATGTACACATTTCAGTTTCAGATGTTAATGATAACGCTCCAGTCTTCTCTCAAAATCTTTATAATGTTACAATAAAGAATGAACCAAGTGAAACATCTTCCATTGCAACTTTATCAGCCACAGATTTAGATTCTGGCAAAAATGGAAGAGTCACTTATCATTTTAGTACAAAAACATCTGATGTTGCTAAAAATCACTTCAAACTGAATGAACAAACTGGGCAAATCTTTTTAGAGAAAAAATTTGCCTTAAGTAATATTCTGACATATAATTTATATGTTGAAGCTCAAGACAATGGAAGTCCATCATTAACAGCAAAATCGGTGGTTTTAGTAAATGTCATCAACCAGCAAAATAATCCACCAACAATTCACTTGAAATTCTTGTCTGCATCTGGAAAAGATTCAACATCAGTTTCTGAAGGTATTGAAATTGGCAGTTCAATTGCATATGTAAAAGTAACTGATCATGATGTTGGACAAAATGGAGAAGTGAGTTGCGATCTCCATTATGATAAATTTAAACTGCAAAGTCTGGATACAAAGAAATATCAAGTAATTGTGAAAAAAGCATTGGATAGAGAAACAGAGGCAAAGCATGAAATTATCATCAGCTGTCAAGATAAAGGATCTCCTCCATTGCAAAGTAAGAATAAGTTCTCTATCCAAGTGACCGATGTCAATGATGTAAGACCACAGTTCTCTGTGGAGACATTTAAATTCTTCATTGAAGAGAATCAGAAATCCAGATTTTCTGTTGGCTTCATCAATGCAACAGATCCAGACTTGGGACTTGGAGGTAAACTCACTTATTCTCTGCTAACCAATAATAAACAATTTTTACCTTTCAAAGTCAAAGATGATGGCATGATTTCAGCAATTATGTCACTGGATCATGAGTTTCAAAACATTTATAAGTTTCAAGTATTTGTGAAAGATAATGGAATACCATCTCTGAATAATACAGTGAATGTGATTGTTGAAGTGACTGATAAAAATGATAATGCTCCATATTTTACATTTCCCAGTGTTAATCCTTATAACATGGATATTGTATATTTCCGGCATCATTCAAAGAATATCACGTCTCTAAAGGCAGCTGATGGAGATAGTCAAGAGAATGCATTTCTAAAATATGAAATAATCAGAGGCAATGACAAGCAGATATTCAGCATGAACCAGTATACTGGTTTATTAAGTTTCAATCGAGTGCTTAGCCAACAAGATGCTGGCTCATATGAGCTAGTATTTGTTGTGAAGGATAGTGGTAGCCCAGTTCTATCAGCAACAACTAGTATGTTTTTTACACTAACTGTAAGCAACAAGACAGAAATGCTAAGTGCTATTCATACGATAACTGAAGATAAAGTTGATCTTACATCAGTGATTATTATTACGGTTGTAGCAGTGACGGTAGCAGTGATCATTACTGCTTCTATATCAGTATGTATCATTCGATGTAATGACCAGAGAAATGTAACCTATGCCCATGCAATGAATCCACCAAATGTGGTTGGTACACCAAATATTGGTCCAAGTGGCAGGTACATGAGTGACCAGAGACATTTGATGTGTCCTTCAAAGCAGGGAATATCTTGGCCAACTGCTGTGAGTAAAACTCATGCTGATAAAATAAGAAGTTCACATATAAACCAACCAAGCAGATCATCGCATTCTGCAGAAAAACCTCCTATTCTGCAGAAAAAATCAGCTTCTCTTCCACATACCCAGATACCTACACAAGCAGATTCACAGGTTGGTATGCGTATTTATTTCTTGACTTTTTTTTCTTTTAGGATTTAATTTTATTCTCTTCCAAATTACTTTTTTATTGTATTCATTAAACTCCTCCTTCATGTCTCATGGTATTGCTTTACAGTCTGATTATTTATATTATAAATATGTCTATGTTATTTATAATGTGGTTTCAAAACTTAGTGTATATAACAGTATTTATGTTAATTACTTTTCCCAAAAAACATTACAAATGACAGTTTTATTTACCTATGTGTATCTATACACTCAAGATCATGCTCACAGCCTAGGATCAGAGTGTTATGCCTCTGCCCTGTAGTATCCTCCCTGACATTTCATTTTTGCCTAGGATGAAGGCAAGCTCATTACCAAAGTGTTTTGAGTGGTGCTGCCTTTAAATCATGGAGGTTCCATGTTAGAATTTTCACACTAATATTAGTTCACATTTGTGACACACATGGACGAGGGTGTAGTATCTCTATGCTCTGTGAAAAGTATTACATGCACAATAAATATGCATTTATACACACACACACACACAAAGTTTCATTAAAAATGATTGACAAGGTATTACAGTACTTTCCTTGTTGGCTGCTGGATCATGGAATTAAATAATTGTGTATTTGGCCAGCAATTCCTCTTTTATACAAGTTACCAAAATACCCAATTATTAAATTACATGACCTGGCAGCCAACAAAGTAAGTACTGCAGTATCTTATCAGTAGTTTTTAATGAAACTTCTATAAAAGAATAAATGTTGCTGAAATACACAATTCTCTCTCTCTTGCTATATATATATATATATATATATATATATATATATATAATTAACATCCTTACAGTGATTATTTTTGTTTATTAGACAATAACAATTATTTTCAATTTATATATTTTTAATAATAATTTGAAATATTTTTAGATTTCTGCTAATTTTCCTTTTCACAAAGTACTTCATTTTTATAATTTGCATGCAGCTTTTCTTAATAAAAATCTATCAAGATTTTATAATTATACTACTTTTTCATTGAATTTAATAAAATCAGCATGTTACATCATTTATACTATTTTTGTTTTATCATAAAAGCAGCGAATCCAGGAGGAATCATTATCAACTAACAACATTCAATCAGCAAGTAACTACAAACATCACCCAGACATTTCTCCTGACTATCATAACCATCCATCCCCAAAGTTGTCAAGAATTGACACTGGACAAAATAGAAATGAAATAAGCACAAGACAAAATGAAGATGGGACAGGTAGGCAACACATATATTATTTGTATTTTAAGAAAAAAAAATCTCACTACATTCATAAATTTAAATTACTCACTAATAAGAGAAGATTGTCTTTTTCTTATTTTCCTGTATAAATAACATCATCACAGTTGAAAAATATTGAGATTCATTCCTTTTCAAAGTTTATTTGTGATTTCATTAAAAACAAAATATGTCATTTTACTTCATTATAACAATCTGATTTTTTTTCTTAAAGACAAATAAAAATTTAGTTTATTTTTTTGCATTTTAAGCATTAGATACTGAGTTTACAGTTGTTCTTTTAACACAGATTTAATTTTGGCTCATATGTTAAGCAATTGATGAGAAAAAAATGAAGTAAAAGTTGAAATGCAAACTTCCCTATGATTACTACATATTTAATGCTACCAGATTTAAGCATTTTTTAAATATTCATAATAGTTATTAAAAATAATTAGGTATGTCTATTTTTGTTTCCCAGAAGTATACATTTCCCAGTATTGCAACCCTCAACCAAAACAAAGTGGGCAACCAACACAAGAAACAGAGATGAGGCCATTAGGACAGACTGTCAACTATCCAAGTGACACAACAATTGTGGCCAGAGGCTTCTATACACCAAGCCTTTCACAAAATACTGATAACAAAGACTCTGTGACAGAGGATAGTAATTCTTCTGATATAAGCCAGCAATCAGCAGGAAATATTTATCGTAATCCAAGGCCCTTACCCCCTGTACCCCAGTAAAAATCAAATTTTTCTGTAAGTAAACAAAAACTCTACATTGCTACTAAAAATGATTAATTTTATGTAAAAAATACAACCTCATCCCCCACAAAATCCCCTCACATAATGACATCATATAAAATTTTAATTTTCAAAGATTGCATATTACTTTGGCTCTTTTAGATAACAATTGCATTAATTTAAATAAGGTACTGGAAATTTTTTTTTTATAGATTTTTACTTTATGAACTGTCACATATTTTTTATCCTTTGTATTATTTTATATATTTTAAAGGACAGATCAGTGAAATTTCCAATATGCTAATATCACAGAAAAACATTTTGATCTGTTAAAATTTATATTTTAACTAATTTAAGAAATTCAAAATGAATGTTCTTCATTTGAAACAATGAGAAATAATTTGTAAATCTCAACTTCATTTTCACATCTGAAAAATACATTCCTTTGATTAAATGATCTCAATAAATATTTTTCCTGTATTAAATAAAGATTGTAGAAATGGCTGCAATTATAAAAATCATACTTACATGTAAACATTAGATTTTGTTTAAATATTACAAGCCATAATTGGTTTAAATTATTCTGCTAGTTGTTATAAGCTTTCAAATGTACATTCTGAGACAATGCCCAATCCCGACACCTTTGTTGAGATGAAGGCTTTATTTTTACATAGGGATTGATAGAAGGAAGTAGATGATTAAGAATGAATAACCAAAATACTGAATTGCATTTTGGGAAATGTTTGATTTTTTTTTTCCCTCTTTGTCTTAATTTTAAAAGCATACATATTTATATGTAGATATAAGAAAAAATTGTACTTTATATATAAAAAATCAATTAAACCTTGTAGCTTCAGTCTTACTTTTATCGAAGGCATAGCAGTCTTCATGTTTTGTAGCAGCCATTACACACTCAACACAATCACTAGGATTGCTGGCTCCTTTCTCATATCAATCAAAGAAAGCAAACTAGCACCCTGAGCTTAAATAGTATTCAAAACAATATCGGAAAGAACAGCTGCAGAAATTACAATAAGGATGTAGTTTTCACCTGGATGCAAACTCCAGTGTATTTAATAACAAAGGTGAGTAAATTTGACAATTTTCTTTGTTTTCTATCTGTTCATGATAGTTGTATGATGGATAGACAAATGAAACTTGTATAACTATAATGTCTATGTCATTTCACTTTCAAATATACTAAAACTTTCTTATTTTAAGATATATTTACTGGATTATAATTTTCTTTGATGAATTTGTTAAAATTTTTAATGAATAGAATTGTTTTTATTTCTCTCAATGGAAATAAAATATTTAAATATTTAGTACTGACAAATACTTGTACTCAGAAATAGTTCAAATAGCATTTTAATGAAATCTCTGCATTTTTAGGATATATATATATATTTTAGCTTTATTTTATTCCATATCAGAATGTTTTCTATATTTTATTTCCAGTCATTGAGAAGTATTAATACTGGAATGATTTATGTTGAAAGATGTTCTTATATATATTTTTTCCCAAATGTTTATGGAGTATTTAGTAAAATCATAAAAAATAAAAAATTAATCTTACAAATAAAGATTTTAGTATATGTTTCACATATTTTCCTAATTATTTTTATATGACAATTCAAACTAACAAAAATATTTTATATGGCTTAGAACTGTTAAACCAACAAACATGGCTCCCTTCAATAAGCTATACTATTCATTATACAAAAATGTATATTTCATTTATAAGAGTAATCTGAATTGTAAACAATATTTTCTGTATTTTGAGTCTTTAAATTATTTGAGGTTAAAAACTGAAGAATGTTTAAAGGTGATTTTTTTTTGTTCTTTTTTATTTCATGTGGATATTAAACATGGTTTTTCAAGCAAAACGGTATTTTGATCATTCTGGCTATTCTCTTGGTAAATTTTACAGTACCACATTTTTATGAATATGTAAATATGACAAATATTATGCAGTTATAATGGCTGTCAAAAATTGTACAGTAATATGCCAGAAACATATCTCAATCAACAATAATTATATATGAGATAGAGTATTAATAATGATTTTCTATATACTCAGTAATCTTCAAAATATAATAGCTTTGCCATAAACTAGAAAATCTGAAATTCTTCTTATAGTTTTTTGTTTTTAAGTATCCTTTCTTATAAGTAGTTTTTATTTTGATGTTAGCATTTCATATAAAAAAGATGCTTAGGTATTACATTGTAAATGTGCATTAAAATTCAGGTTTTATCTCCCTTGAACTATTAATATTTATATTTACCCTTATAAGTTTTTCATTACAATATTATACATTCTCAAAATAGTAGAAATGTGATATTCCTGTTTGCAGATTAAACATTTCATGATAGCTTTTAACAAATTTAGGGAAATAATTCATGAAACTGAATATTATAAGCTATAGAGTTTTAATAAGTGAAGAACAACAATTTAAAAAGTGATTATGTTTTATTTATTTACTTTATTTTTTTTTCAGTTATGCCACAATTTTATTCATCAGTTTTTCACCAAAGCAAGTCATTGATAAAGATGATGGCATTTCAACTTTTCTTCTTATTTTTGCACATTTGCCAGGGTGTAGATTTGTCAGTTAAAGTTGAAGAAGGGAAAAGTCCTGGCACTTACCTCGGAGACATTGCTGCTGATTCTAATGTCATGGATGATGTGGCAATCCAAGATCAAAATCTAATCACATTCAGCCTAATGGAACAGGATGGAACAAGCAGCTCCCCACTATTCCGCATTTCTAAAAACACTGGAAAACTCTATACAGCCCAAACATTGGATGCAGAATCTCTGTGTAAATTCAATAAGGAATGTTCTTTGATGGTGGATGTTGCTGTACAAAAATCAAAAAGAATTATGAGAATTTTAGAAATTCAAGTAATAATTCTGGATGTAAATGATCATCAACCAGAATTTCCTGATAAACAAGTTAACATTGAGTTTTCAGAGGATGTTGTTCCTGGAACAACATTATCAATTCCCAATGCTATTGACAAAGATGTTAGTCATAGGAATTCACTGATTACATATTCTTTGAAAAAGATGCAAGAAGAACACTTCAAATTGACAATTTCTAAAAAGGTAGATGGAACATCAGACCTCAGAGTAACACTGGAGAAAAGACTGGACAGGGAAGTAAAAGATTCTTACTTGATTCAAATAATAGCAAAAGATGGTGGATCACCACCAAAACAAAGTGTTTTATTAGTACATATCTCAGTTACTGATGTCAATGACAATTTTCCTGTATTTTCTCAAAACGTCTACAATGTTTCCATTAAAAATAATCCAAGTGAAACATCTTCAATTGCAACTTTATCAGCTACAGATTTAGATTCTGGTAAAAATGGAAGAGTCACTTATCATTTTAGTACAAAGACATCTGATATTGCTAAAAATCACTTCAAACTGAATGAACAAACTGGACAGATTTTCTTAGAGAAGGAGTTTACACTGGCTAATATACTTACACACAATTTATATGTGGAAGCCAAAGATGGAGGTAGCCCGCCACTCGAATCTCTTGCTATGGTTCTTGTAAATGTAATCAACCAACAAAATAACCCTCCAAATATTCACTTAAAATTCTTGTCTGCATCAGGAAAAGATTCAACATCAGTTTCTGAAGATATTGAAATTGGCAGTTCAATTGCTTATGTAAAAGTGACTGATCATGATGTTGGACAAAATGGAGAAGTGAGTTGCGATCTCCATTATGATAAATTTAAACTGCAAAGTCTGGATACAAAGAAATATCAAATAATTGTGAAAAAAGCATTGGATAGAGAAACAGAGGCAAAGCATGAAATTATCATCAGCTGTCAAGATAAAGGATCTCCTCCATTGCAAAGTAAGAATAAGTTCTCTATCCAAGTGACCGATGTCAATGATGTAAGACCACAGTTCTCTGTGGAGACATTTAAATTCTTCATTGAAGAGAATCAGAAATCCAGATTTTCTGTTGGTTTCATCAATGCAACAGATCCAGACTTGGGACTTGGAGGTAAACTCACTTATTCTCTGCTAACCAATAATAAACAATTTTTACCTTTCAAAGTCAAAGATGATGGCATGATTTCAGCAATTATGTCACTGGATCATGAGTTTCAAAACATTTATAAGTTTCAAGTATTTGTGAAAGATAATGGAATACCATCTCTGAATAATACAGTGAATGTGATTGTTGAAGTGACTGATAAAAATGATAATGCTCCATATTTTACATTTCCCAGTGTAAATCCTTATAACATGGATATTGTATATTATCGGCATCATTCAAAGAATGTCACGCATCTAAAGGCAGCTGATGGCGATAGTCAAGAGAATGCATTTCTAAAATATGAAATAATCAGAGGCAATGACAAGCAGATATTCAGCATGAACCAGTATACTGGTTTATTAAGTTTCAATCGAGTGCTTAGCCAACAAGATGCTGGCTCATATGAGCTAGTATTTGTTGTGAAGGATAGTGGTAGCCCAGTTCTATCAGCAACAACTAGTATGTTTTTTACACTAACTGTAAGCAACAAGACAGAAATGCTAAGTGCCATTCATACGATAACTGAAGATAAAGTTGATCTTACATCAGTGATTATTATTACGGTTGTAGCAGTGACGGTAGCAGTGATCATTACTGCTTCTATATCAGTATGTATCATTCGATGTAATGACCAGAGAAATGTAACCTATGCCCATGCGATGAACCCACCAAATGTGGGTGGTGCAAATATTGGTCCAAGAGGCAGGTACATGAGTGACCAGAGACATTTAATGTGCCCTTCAAAGCAGGGAATATCTTGGCCAACTGCTGTGAGCAAAACCCATGCTGATAAAATAAGAAATGCACATATAAACCAACCAAGCAGAGAAACCCGTTCTGCTGAAATGCTTCCAAGTCAGCAGAAAAGATCAGCTTCTCTTCCACAGACCCATACAACAAACACTGAACTTCAGGTTAATATATATTTCCTTTTTTCATCATTTTTCTATTAAAGTTACAGCTAAATTAAAGAACAAATAGTGTACATAATAGATTTATCTCACCTTAATAAAATTTAACCTGCCAAATTATATTTTACTTTTATATTTAACAAAATGTAAATCATTATCAAAAACGTAATTTTAATAAACCGTAAATTAAAGTTTAGAGCAATATAATTACAATTTCTGTATGAGTAGCATTTTAAAGATTTATTCTGAATGATTTTTTCTTTTATTTTCTATTTTATCTGTAATTCATAAATTTATCATATATTTTTTTAATTTTAACTCTGTTTCTTTTTCAAATCTTTGTATGAATGCAAAATGGCTACATATTTTTCATTTTCCTTTGTTGTAGAGACAGCTTCAAAATGATATAAGTCTTCCAAGTAGTCCAAAAAATAAACCTCAACAAGTCAATTCACTGGAATATAGCAATCATTCGACACCCAAACATTCCCGTATTAATATTGAAGAATGCACAAGGAATCCCAGCTTAAGTCAAACTCAAGAAATTGCAGGTATATAACACATTATTCATTTTACTTCTCTGCTCATTTTTTGTGATTAACTTCCTAAAAGGTTTTTTTTCAATTTCAAGTTATTTTCAAAATATAACATTGTGATTGGATGTTTTCCATGATCTATTAAATTGTAGGAGTGCAATAGAAAAGAATTTTCATTCATTGTATTTCTTGGGGCAAGATGGGGTTGACAAGTATATGCCTCTCTCATCTCCAAATACCATGCAAATGTTAATGATGAAGAAAATTACAAAATATCAAAGACTATTTAAATGCTTTTCAAATAAAAAACAAGTTTGAAAATGAACTGAATAAAAATGAAAAAGGAAAGAAATCCTTGTTTTAGTTTCTTATATTACTTTTCTTTTAGAGTCCAAAATTTACAATAAAAACAAAAATTTGTTAGATCTTCAGTATTTGATACAGGACTGTTAAATGCTATATTTAAAAAAAATATTGTGGGTATTATAATTTACAGTAACGATAGAATTGAACATAGTGCAATTTTAATTTAAAAAAAATGAGATATACACATGATAGAATATAGAAAATCTCTACTTCAAATTAAAATGTAAGAATAAAATAAAGCTGTCATTATATACCATTAGAGTGAATACATAAATGGTAAAATAGAAATCATTAGAGCAAACTGTTGTTTTTTATGAATTTCAGAAGTATACACATCTCAGTACTGCAATTCCCAACCAAAGCAGAGTGGACAGTCAACACAAGAAACAGAGATGAAGCCACTGGGACAGACAGTCAACTACCCAAGTGATACAACAATTGTAGCTAGGGGTTTCTACACACCAAACATTACACAAAACACTGACAACAAAGACTCTGTCACAGAGGATAGTAATTCTTCTGATATAAGCCAACAATCAGCAGGAAATATTTATCGTAACCCTAGGCCTTTACCACCAGTTCCCCAATAATCATGCTCTGCAGTGATATTTTTAATGAGAATCCAGTAATTGTTTTGATAGAAAATTTTCCAGTAATAAATTATTTAATATTTCTTAATTTTAATTTAAGAACATGATGCTCTAATATATAATAGAAATAAAAGACAATATCTATAAGTATGAACAATTTAAAAAATCTGTCACTAATTTTTATATGATAAATTACAGTTAAGACAAATTCTTAAGATTTAACTGAATATTTCACATTTTTTACTTGAAACAAAGGCTGACAAGAAACAAAATCCACATATATTTTTTTCCTAAATCTTTACAAATTTATGTTAACTTTAGAATATCAACAAATTTTATCCAATAGAGTGTTTGGTCATTATAAATATTTATCAGTATGTTTTTATACTTACATAGCATTTACTTTGATGTGGTAACTGAGGGAAGCTTCAGGATGTTGGGGAGAGAGAGAAGAAAGGATAGTGTAAAGGACAAAGGAAAATTGCATTTTGGGAATTAGACCAGGCTTTTTTTAATTTAATTTTTGTTTTTAACTTTTATTCAAGATTAAGATTATTTCTATAGTTTAGAATATTCATAATTACCACATGAAAAAAAATCCTTTAAATATAAACAAATTGTGTAATGGTTTATTTTCTTTATGATGAATAGTAGTCATTCGTTTGTAGCAGCCATTGCACACACAGCACGTACAATAGGACGACTGCTTTCTTTCTCTCAACAATCTTGAAAATTAAGCCTTCAGCTCTTATTGAATGAATATAAAGAGACTCTGCCATAAATAAAATGGGATTGTAGTTTCTATCACTGAACTAGATAAAGGTAAGTGCATTGGATTATTTTCAAATCTTCTTTTTCTTTCTTCCTAAATGTAAATTAATACATGAGAAAATAAACTCATAATGCCATGATCTTTAGGTAGAATTTAAAAAATCAATTTTAATATTTTAACAATATATTTATATGAGTCATTGTCTTCTGTAAAACAAATTATCTACATTTAAAGATTTAAATTGTTTTAATCTTCATGCAGTTTTTAGATACTGTATATAATTATAAAACCTTGTATGCTGAAGATATATTTAAGATTTTGATATTATTTTTATAGAATTAATGTTTCATCCAAAAGCATTCCTTTCAAACTATTACTCAATACTTTATAATTTTTTCATGAAATATGATGTTATTTTGGAAACTGAATATTTTATGTATTTTATTTCTTCATATTGAAAATCAATTTTTGTGAAGAAACATGGCTGCTATGAAGCAAATTGAAATGATAATAATAAATTTCACATCACACTTTAGCTTGTAAAATTCTTCTCATAAATAATATTTAATAAAATATGTAAAGAATATCCTAAAATATAATTTTTAATGAACTTTATGTAAATTTGTTGAGAAAAATAAAGATTTTCAAGTCATCATAAAAATCAATCTAGTCATGGAAAAGGGAAAATTAATGTTGTTTTTTTTGTATTTCTTAGTCTGATGAATCTGTTTCATAAGGAAATATTATTTGTATATGATAAAAAAGAAATTAAATTGTTATTTAAAGTATCATTCTTTTTCTAAAATAATATTGTCTTTATTCTATTGCAGATTTAATTGATGCCATCATAGTAAACATGATTAAACTGTATTTATTATTTTTTGTACTGCACACTTGTGAAAGTGTAGATTTGACACTTAAAGTTGAAGAAGGGAAAAGTCCTGGTACTTACCTGGGAGACATTGCTGCTGATTCTAATGTTATGGATGATGTGGCAATCCAAGATCAAAATTTAATTTCATTCAGCCTTATGGAACAGGATGGTACAAGTAGCTCTCCATTATTTCGCATTTCTAAAAAGACAGGAAAACTCTACACTGCACAGACATTGGATGCTGAGTCTCTGTGTACATTCAACAAGGAATGTTTTGTGATGGTTGATGTTGCTGTACAAAAATCTAAAAGAATTATGAAGATTTTAGAAGTAAAAGTGAAAATTGAAGATGTAAATGATCATCAACCAGAATTTCCTGATAAACAAGTTAACATTGAATTTTCTGAAAGAGATGGAAAAGGAACAAAACTTTTAATACCTAATGCTATGGATAAAGATATTGGACTTGTCAATTCTCAGATTACTTATGAGTTAAAAACATATAAGGATGAGCCATTTAGTTTATCTGTTTCTAAAAATGTGGATCGAACTTCTGATCTCTACATTATCCTCAAAGAAAGACTTGATAGAGAAATTAAAGAGAGCTACATGGTAAAAGTTATTGCTAAAGATGGAGGATCTCCTGCTAAACAAAGTATTTTAGAAGTCCATGTTTCAGTTGCAGATGTTAACGATAACCCTCCAGTCTTCTCTCAAAATCTTTATAATGTTACAATAAAGAATGAACCAAGTGAAACTTCTTCCATTGCAACTTTATCAGCCACAGATTTAGATTCTGGTAAAAATGGAAGAGTCACATATCATTTTAGTACAAAAACATCTGATGTTGCTAAAAATCATTTTAAATTAAATGAACAAACTGGACAGATCTTTTTAGAGAAGAAATTTACTTTGAATAATATACTAACACATAATTTGTATGTTGAAGCTCAAGATAATGGAAGTCCATCATTAACAGCAAAGTCGGTGGTTTTAGTGAATGTAATCAATCAACAGAATAATCCTCCAACAATTCACTTGAAATTTTTATCAGCTTCAGGAAAAGATTCAACATCAGTTTCTGAAGATATTGAAATTGGCAGTTCAATTGCTTATGTAAAAGTGACTGATCATGATGTTGGACAAAATGGAGAAGTGAGTTGCGATCTGCATTATGATAAATTTAAATTACAAAGTTTGGATACAAAGAAATATCAAGTAATTGTGAAAAAAGCATTGGATAGAGAAACAGAGGCAAAGCATGAAATTATCATCAGCTGTCAAGATAAAGGATCTCCTCCATTGCAAAGTAAGAATAAGTTCTCTATCCAAGTGACCGATGTCAATGATGTAAGACCACAGTTCTCTGTGGAGACATTTAAATTCTTCATTGAAGAGAATCAGAAATCCAGATTTTCTGTTGGTTTCATCAATGCAACAGATCCAGACTTGGGACTTGGAGGTAAACTCACTTATTCTCTGCTAACCAATAATAAACAATTTTTACCTTTCAAAGTCAAAGATGATGGCATGATTTCAGCAATTATGTCACTGGATCATGAGTTTCAAAACATTTATAAGTTTCAAGTATTTGTGAAAGATAATGGAATACCATCTCTGAATAATACAGTGAATGTGATTGTTGAAGTGACTGATAAAAATGATAATGCTCCATATTTTACATTTCCCAGTGTTAATCCTTATAACATGGATATTGTATATTTCCGGCATCATTCAAAGAATATCACGTCTCTAAAGGCAGCTGATGGAGATAGTCAAGAGAATGCATTTCTAAAATATGAAATAATCAGAGGCAATGACAAGCAGATATTCAGCATGAACCAGTATACTGGTTTATTAAGTTTCAATCGAGTGCTTAGCCAACAAGATGCTGGCTCATATGAGCTAGTATTTGTTGTGAAGGATAGTGGTAGCCCGGTTCTATCAGCAACAACTAGTATGTTTTTTACACTAACTGTAAGCAACAAGACAGAAATGCTAAGTGCCATTCATACGATAACTGAAGATAAAGTTGATCTTACATCAGTGATTATTATTACGGTTGTAGCAGTGACAGTAGCAGTGATCATTACTGCTTCTATATCAGTATGTATCATTCGATGTAATGACCAGAGAAATGTAACCTATGCCCATGCAATGAATCCCCCAAATGTGGTTGGTACACCAAATATTGGTCCAAGTGGCAGGTACATGAGTGACCAGAGACATTTAATATGCCCTTCAAAGCAGGGAATATCTTGGCCAACTGCTGTGAGCAAAACCCATGCTGATAAAATAAGAAATGCACATATAAACCAACCAAGCAGAGGATCCCATTCTGCAGAAAAGCTTCCCAATCAGCAACAAAGATCAGCCTCCCTACCACAAACTGAAAATGTAGCACATCATGAGTTTCAAGTAAGTACTTCATCTATGTATTTTTTATTCTTAAATGTGAATATTGGTAATTATTTTCTAGTATGTCAATTTATATTGAATATAATCTTGTATTATTTTTATTCATAATGTAAATTATACATAAATCTCTTGAAACTATTACTTTATTTTATATAAAGTAACATTTCTCCCCTGAGTCTTGATAATGTCCATTACTTATTATCTTCACTTATATCTCAGATTCATGACCAAATGTAATTTACATTCAAATGAAGGTTAGATTAAATAAAATCTTAATATTCAAAAGAAAACAAATATCAGATTCATTAAATCAAAAATCTTTTCTCAATATTTTATTGCTTCTCTTAGCACAACTGATCATCTGTTTAGAAGAAGTTTGTCTCTTTTTGATATTAATATTTGCTAGAATATTTCACAGTTCTGCTATTTGAAATTTTTGATGAATCTTAATTCTTTAGTTATGGATTGAATAAGCTCATGGTGAGTTCTATAATAATAAAATATCCACAGAAATTCCCTTATCACATTTTTAAATATATTTGAGCTTAACAACTTTAACAAAATATTGCAATAACAATAAATATGAATACTCATCATTATTTAAAGGAGTAAGGAAGTACAAATGAAAAGATTTAAAATTGACACCTTTTTTCATTTCACTGAAACAGCAGTCAAACACTTCTATCTTCCTTTTATTCATTCATTTTCTCACTGAAATCAAGTCTTGTATTTCTTTTGTTTTTCTACATAATCAAATTGGAATAGTCCATTATTTATGAGGTATTGCCAAGTGAAATTAAACACTTCTATCTTCCTTTATAGCCAAATCCCTATCTTACAAACATTTCTCTTAATAATAATTTAATCAGCAGATGATGTTATTTTATTTATGGTAACTGAAATTTGGCAGTTACCTTACTCGGTTTTTGCTGTTCAATATTGTGCTTTTGAAAAATGGTGATTTTTATCACGGTTGCCATTACTTTGCAGCCTTTTGGCTAATACTAAAGTGTAGTATCTGTTCTTATCAGATTAATCTGATTCTCTCTCTTTCCACTTCTATCTTCTTTTCTTTGACTGAAATCATGTCTTTTCCTCCCTTTCCATGTCATCGAAACAGAAGAGTCCATTATTTATGAGGTATTGGCAGGGTGTAACTGTCATGTGAGCTAATGAAGGGAGGGACAAGCACATTTATAATAGGATATTTAATTAAATGCTTTAATCAACCATTTCAATTATCCATTTTTGTTTCCCATGATTTTACTTCAGTGATTCCTGATTTAATATTTTCAACTGATAAGTATTCCATGCTCACTTGTGTTTTTGCTGAATTTTCAAAAATACAGCAAGACCAGATTTTCAGATTAATTTAATAATGAAATAATTATTACAGAACCATTTCATAAAGTAACATCAGTGGGTTTATTTGATCTTCATATTCTTTTTGAAATATTTGAAACAAACATTTTAACTCTGGACTTTGTGTACTTAGCAGAAACTTGTTCAAGATGAAGTGACTCTTCCAAATAGTGCCATGAATAAGTCCCACCAAGTCAGTTCTCCTGAATATCGCAAACCATCCTTCACCAAAATTGTCTCGTACTGACAGCAGACATGGTAGAAAAGAAACAAACCAAAGTCAGAATGAACAAATTGCAGGTAAGACATAAAAATTCTGACACCTTTCTTTGATTGATCGATATTTTTTCCTTGTTCTCTTTTGTCAATGAAATTAAATTTTCCTTTATTTTTTATAACAAAACAGATGATTTAGTTTATATGATATCTTAAAAATATCATAATTACAAAAATGTTCATATGTGATAATTTTGAATGTTACCTATCTTTAGAAATATCTTTAAAATTATAGAAAATTCATTGAAAACCATCAAAATTACGTCACTTAGATTCTTCCATAGTGTCCTCCTTTATCATCACTTAGCTTACTCCATATTTTCTGCCTTTTTTCCTTAACATCAAGAGATTTTCAAATATTTTAGAATATTCTCAAATTTAAATTTGTCCTTTCTTTTTGGTAATCTTTGAAAATATATTCATTTATATCTCAATTTTTATACACCCACACACACACACACACACACACACACACACACACACACATATATATATATATATATATATATATATATATATATATATATATATGCATGTCCTTGAATGCTACTGTAAATTATAGAATTGGGTTGGAATTTGCATTTCTGAATTATTTTTTAGATGTATATACTTCCCAGTACTGCAACCCTCAATCAAAGCAAAGTGGGCAGCCAACACAAGAAACAGAAATGAAGCCATTGGGACAGACTGTCAACTACCCAAGTGATACAACAATAGTAGCTAGGGGCTTTTACACACCAAACATTACACAAAATACTGATAACAAAGACTCTGTGACAGAGGATAGTAATTCTTCTGATATAAGCCAACAATCTACAGGAAACATTTATCGTAATCCAAGGCCTTTACCTCCAGTACCACAGTAAATTTGCATTTCTTTTCTACACACAAGCACTTAATGTAAAATACAATACTTTTGTACTCAGCATTTAAGGAATATAAATAATCTTATTATTATTATAAGTAAATTTCATTATAAGATAATAAAGAAAATTTAATTTTAATACATGGTAACAAATTACATACACTTAACAGTAATTCTTACTATTTCTCTTACAATTAAAATATCTTCCACATTTGAATTTGGAAAATATATTTTACTGAAACAGAAACAAAGAATAAAGTAAACATAAAAATAAGCTATTTATAATAGAATGCATTCTTTTAAAAATAATCTCATATATCAAATTTAAAACTCACTCAAGAAATGTTAAATCTACTTCTAAATTTGATATCTTTAGATATTGTACATAAACAGATGCAAACACAATTGTATACATACGTTGGAAATACTTTGATGTGATAAGTGAGAAAAGACATCATCATGTTGCTTGGGGAGAGGGAGAAGAAAGCAGATACTGAAGGACAAAGAACTGAACAAAGAGCATTTTGGGAGTTTGAAATTAATTTTTTTTTTAACAAACTTTTATTCAAATCTTCATATATGTCTATTACTGAATGCATAAACATTTATAACTGCCATATCTAAAAAAAAAAATTAAAACCATACAGAATTCATTTATGTTTCTGATTGAGAGTAGCTACAATTTATTGTAGCAGCCATTGTACACACTACACACACATTAGGACAACTACCTTTTTTTCACTCATACCATTCTAAGAAACTCACCCGCTGTATGAAATTTCAAAAAAGCAGCTGCATGAAGTATGAGGATGTAACTTTCATGCCTGAATGCAGATATTTTTTTAATAAAAAGGGTAAGTTGATTTTCTCCTTTTCTAAATTTGTCTCTCTCTCTTTATAAATGATTTAATAAACATAAATGCAAATAGATATATACAAAATGTTTCTGTTTCTAAATTTTGTAAAATTGTGAGTTTTTATTATTATAAAGTCCATCATTTTGAATAATTTTAATCAAATAATATATTTAAGTTGTTTTGATAATTAACTATTTCTTTCTTCAGTGTTTTAACTTAAATAAGACTATACAAACTGGTATAATATTGGCAATTGTATATAGAATGAGGACCTTTCATTCCCAAAATTTATATTAAAATTAATTTTTATTATAAAATATTTTTAGAATTTTTACAAGAAACATTTCATATGTTCTGTTTTTATTTTTGAAAATAATATATTTCACTTGCTTTCACAAAGAGATGAGTTAAACATTTATTTCAAGCAAAAGGAAATTTTTTAGAGATTACTGCATACATAAACATGGCTGCTATAAAATTTTGTAGCCTAAATAACATAAAAATATATACAAATACAAGTTGATTTGGTATATTTTTTGAAAGAATATTTTTGCAGGAAATATGACAGAAACATAAACAAATTGAATTAGTAACTAAATAGTACTACATTTGTCCCATCATTGTTATTTAATTTAATAACTATGAGACTGAAGTATTATTATTACTTTTTATTATTTATTATTACTTGTTTCACCAGCAAATATTTTGAAGGGGATTAATTTTTATAAGATTAAAATATTAAAGCTGAAATAATTACAACTAATTTTAACAATACTGCTTTTCTCTTATATTTCAGATAAGTTACATGAAAAAGTTCTGGGTGATTTACATCAATCATCGCAAGTATGCAGCCACAAATATTTATCTTCATGTGTATTCTGCACTTTTCTTCATGTGTAGATCTAACATTTCAAGTGGAAGAAGGGAAAAGTCCTGGCACATACCTTGGAGACATTGCTGCTGACTCTAATGTCATGGATGATGTGGCAATTAAAGATCAAAATCTGATCACGTTCAGTCTTATGGAACAGGATGGTGCAAGCAATTCTCCTTTATTCCGTATTTCTAAAAACACAGGAAAACTCTATACAGCCCAAACATTGGATGCTGAATCTCTGTGTACATATGGAAAAGAATGTTTTTTGATGGTTGATGTTGCTGTTCAGAAATCTAAAAGAATCATGAAAATTTTGGAAATCAAAGTTATAATTATTGATGTTAATGATCATCAACCAGAATTCCCAGAAAAACAAGTGAATATTGAGTTTGAGGAAGATGTTGGTATAGGAATGAGTAAACATATTCCAAATGCAAAAGACAAAGATTTTGGACTTAAGAATTCTCTCATTTCCTATCAACTAAAGAAAAACAAAGATGAGCCTTTCAAAATGACAGTTGCTAAAAAAGTGGATGGAACATCTGATCTGAGTATAGAATTGGAAAAAATGCTTGACAGAGAAGTTAGGGACACTTATAAGTTACAAGTGATTGCCAAAGATGGAGGGTCACCTGCAAAGAAATCCACATTATTTGTGTACATTTCTGTGATGGATATAAATGATAATACACCAATCTTCTCCCAAAATGTCTATAATGTTTCTATCAAAAATAATCCAAGTGAAACTTCTTCCATTGCAACTTTATCAGCCACGGATTTAGATTCTGGTAAAAATGGAAGAGTCACGTATCGTTTTAGTACAAAAACATCTGACGTTGCTAAAAATCACTTCAAATTGAACGAACAAACTGGACAGATTTTTTTAGAGAAAAAATTTACTCTGAATAATATGTTGACACATAATTTGTATGTTGAAGCTGAAGATGGCGGTATTCCACCATTAAGTTCACTTGCAATGGTTTTAGTGAATGTCATCAACCAGCAAAATAATCCACCCACTATTCATTTAAAATTCTTGTCTGCATCAGGCAAAGATTCAACATCAGTTTCTGAAGATATTGAAATTGGCAGTTCAATTGCCTATGTAAAAGTGACTGATCATGATGTCGGACAAAATGGAGAAGTGAGCTGCGACCTCCATTATGATAAATTTAAACTGCAAATTTTGGATACAAAGAAATATCAAGTAATTGTGAAAAAAGCATTGGATAGAGAAACAGAGGCAAAGCATGAAATTATCATCAGCTGTCAAGATAAAGGATCTCCTCCATTGCAAAGTAAGAATAAGTTCTCTATCCAAGTGACCGATGTCAATGATGTAAGACCACAGTTCTCTGTGGAGACATTTAAATTCTTCATTGAAGAGAATCAGAAATCCAGATTTTCTGTTGGTTTCATCAATGCAACAGATCCAGACTTGGGACTTGGAGGTAAACTCACTTATTCTCTGCTAACCAATAATAAACAATTTTTACCTTTCAAAGTGAAAGATGATGGCATGATTTCAGCAATTATGTCACTGGATCATGAGTTTCAAAACATTTATAAGTTTCAAGTATTTGTGAAAGATAATGGAATACCATCTCTGAATAATACAGTGAATGTGATTGTTGAAGTGACTGATAAAAATGATAATGCTCCATATTTTACATTTCCCAGTGTTAATCCTTATAACATGGATATTGTATATTACCGGCATCATTCAAAGAATATCACGTCTCTAAAGGCAGCTGATGGAGATAGTCAAGAGAATGCATTTCTAAAATATGAAATAATCAGAGGCAATGACAAGCAGATATTCAGCATGAACCAGTATACTGGTTTATTAAGTTTCAATCGAGTGCTTAGCCAACAAGATGCTGGCTCATATGAGCTAGTATTTGTTGTGAAGGATAGTGGTAGCCCAGTTCTATCAGCAACAACTAGTATGTTTTTACACTAACTGTAAGCAACAAGACAGAAATGCTAAGTGCCATTCATACGATAACTGAAGATAAAGTTGATCTTACATCAGTGATTATTATTACGGTTGTAGCAGTGACGGTAGCAGTGATCATTACTGCTTCTATATCAGTATGTATCATTCGATGTAATGACCAGAGAAATGTAACCTATGCCCATGCAATGAATCCACCAAATGTGGTTGGTACACCAAATATTGGTCCAAGTGGCAGGTACATGAGTGACCAGAGACATTTGATGTGTCCTTCAAAGCAGGGAATATCTTGGCCAACTGCTGTAAGCAAAACCCATGCTGATAAAATAAGAAATGCACATATCAACCAACCAAGCAGACAATCCCATTCTGCAGATATTCCTGTTCAGCAGAAAAGATCAGCTTCCCTTCCACAAACTCAAAATGTAGGGCATGGTGAAACTCAGGTAGGTGTCATGAATTTTCTACAATTATTTATGATTGCAATAGTTTGAAAATATTTGATATTCTCATCAAATTCTATTGTATTTAGTTTACTTTCATTTGATTTTGTCATGTACAGATGTAATTTTGGTAAATATATTTGTTAAAATAATATGTCAGTGTTATTTTCATTTTCTTGTAATTTAGACCACTATTTATCCATTGCACATTTTGTCATATCAAATTATACAAAAATGTAAATAACACTAACATCTTATTTTAACAGATATATTTACCTAAATTACACAAAAATATCTTGAAATACTAAAGAGTAAATTTATTCATTAAAATCGCCATTGGTTTTAACCGTGGCCTCCAGACGACTTTGGAATCTTCTGCAACTCTTCTGGACGCTCTGCTTGTTTAAGTTGGTGAATGCTACCATAATCTTTGCCTTAAGATCATCTTTGGTGTTAAAAGGAGTTTTTTTGATCTCTGACTCAAGAGCGCCCACACATAATAATCAAGCGGGTTGCAGTCCTGGAAGTTAGGTGGTCAGATGTAAGGGGTGATGTGATCAGCGAAATTGTCTGACAGCCATGATTGAGCTCTCTTGCTTGTGTGGCATGATGCAGAGTTCTGTTGCCAGACATAGGGTCTTCCAGCAGCCACCCACTTGACTCAGAGCAGCACTACCTCCTTAAAGCACTTGATGTAGGCCTCCGAATCTGAGACCCTTACAAACAAATTCAGGAGTTCTTTTCATATCGGAATGATCAGAGTGCATTTTCCAAGCTGCCATTCTTCGTAATCACCATTAGACTCATTTCTCAAAGACAATACCCAACTGACCTTACTATATTGTGCAGTCGATAAAATCAAAAACAAGCAACATGCATGCACAAAATTAAAAATATAAAATGGCCACAATTTACTCATCACAACCTGTACTTACGCTTTCTTAAATTTATGAATGAATATATATCTAGTATTAGTATATATCTTTAGTATTATATATAGTATATATATATATATATATATATATATATGAAAATTTCTCGATTTAACCAGTAGAGAAGACAATATTTATCCTTTTTATTTACAATATTTGTCATTTTTTTATTCATTATATATATATATATATATATATATATATATAAAGTATTTTTATATATATATATATATAAATTATTTTTTATATATATATATATATATATATATATAAAGTATTTTATATATATATATATATATATATATATATATATATATAAAAATATATACGGAAAAAACAAACAAAAATCCTTATATACAATTTATACTGTTTTAATGTTAATATGTCAACGTCAGACGTTTCGGTCTAATAAACCATCTTCAGGACATATTCATAAATTATAACATTATCAATACAACATGACAAAGACAATGTACATAAGAACAAGACTTATCCAAACAAATAACTGAAAGTTTTATAAGATCAGCGCTCCGTTTAAAACATGGTCATGTTGACATATTAACATTAAAACAGTATAAATTGTATATAAGGATTTTTGTGTGTTTTTTCCGTATATATTTTTCTTGATACTGTCGGATCTATATCCATATATTTGCTTACTTATATATATATATATATATATATATATATATATATATATATTACTGATGTTAGATAACTCTTTGCAACCTAGATTACGTGTTAGTCTCCCTTTACTATAAATGAGCATGATATCAGTTCATATTTTATTATAAAAAAGTGGTTTCAAATTATTTGATCCTCATTTCTGAATAAATTCATTCTTGTGCTTACTCTTTCTCACACACGCTGAATATTGAATTTCTATTGATTACTTTCTCCGATATCGCATTTTATGGCATATAAGAACCTTTGATCCCCCCCTCCCTCAAATGTCTAAAAATATCTTTTTGATCTTATTTGCAAAATTTAGTAATCAGGTTGGGCAATGTTTACTCTGTAAACCATAATATTGTAATATTAAATAAAAATGTCGTTGGAGTTCTTATATGACATCAAATATAGTCATTCCTGATTTCTGAATAATTTTAACATTTTCAACTGATAACTATTTCATCCTCACTTGTGTTTTAACTGAATTTTCAAAAATACAGCAAGACTAGTTTTTCTGATCAATGATTTTGTAATTAATTTCTTAATGAAATAATTATTTCAGCACCATTTCATAAAAGTAACATCCCTGAGTTTATTTGATATCAGTGTCCTTTTTGAGATATTTGTACAGAATAAATTAATATTTTACTTTGTGTACTTAGCAGAAACTTGTTCAAGATGAAGTGACTCTTCCAAATAGTGCCATGAATAAGTCCCACCAAGTCAGTTCTCCTGAATATCGCAACCATCCTTCACCAAAATTGTCTCGTACTGACAGCAGACATGGTAGAAAAGAAACAAACCAAAGTCAGAATGAACAAATTGCAGGTAAGACATAAAAATTCTGACACCTTTCTTTGATTGATCGATATTTTTTCCTTGTTCTCTTTTGTCAATGAAATTAAATTTTCCTTTATTTTTTATAACAAAACAGATGATTTAGTTTATACGATATATTAAAAATATCAAATTTTCATATGTGGGGGAAATAATGGCCTAAATGTATTGATAAAGAAGGAAAAAAGGGTATTATATAAAATAAATGCTATATATATATATATATATATATATATATATGGTTGAAGACCAATGAACTTTTTGTTTAAAATGTTTTTAATTTAATTAAGAAATTAATTAAAAAATAACAAATGACCTGATAATATAAACTGACTAGAAAAAAAAAACTTATGATGCATGAAGATGCAACACTGAAAGAAAAGCAAAGAAAATGCAATGTATACACAGAGACAATCTGAACAACACAAAAATAAAACTCTTTGATAATGGTTTATGAAAGGTAAACATTGTCATAATATAATGGACAGTTTATGTTCAAATATCCCCCCCCCCGGAAACCAAAAACATTGTTAAAACTGCAGAAAATTAAATAAAAATATATTAAACAATGTACTTTTATTGGTCTTCAACCAAACACATAGAACGTGAGAATTGATTCCTAAATATTTGAAGATATTCTGTTTTTTTTTTTTTATTAAATAATAAAGACTTTAAGTGTCTATTGAAATGAAAATGCAAATTAGGTTTTGAATTTTTTTTCAGTGTTATTCTTTGTAAATATTGTATTGATTTTGATGATATTATCTTATTACTATTTTCAGGCATTTATACCTCACAGTACTGCAATCCTAATCCAAATCAAGCCACACAAGAAACAGAGATGAAGCCATTGGGACAGACTGTCAACTACCCAAGTGATACAACAATTGTGGCCAGGGGTTTCTATACACCAAACATTACACAAATTACAGACAACAAAGACTCTGTGACAGAGGATAGTAATTCTTCTGATATAAGTCAGCAGTCAGCAGGAAACATTTATCGAAATCCAAGACCTTTACCACCAGTACCTCAGTAGTGTTCTATTCACAATATTTCAATAGTAAATATTTCCTTTTAAATACAAAAATAGATATACTTATAACAATACAGTTTATTTTCAATTCTTAAAAACAATACATTTACTAAGTTGTGGATATTAATTCTTAAATATAGTTCATTTACTAAGTTGTGGATATTAATAATTAAGTATTATTTAATAGTTTGGTAATCAAAATCAATTATTGCTCAATAGATTTTCAAGAAAAGATTTGGTGTCTTGTTTGGAAACAAAGAAAATTCGAAAAACTTCAATTGATAAAAACAAATATTTTCTCTTAAAATCTAGCTAATGTTTAATAAATCTTAGACTAATCTTAGAGAATTATCTATAATTATGCTGTAGATTATTTAAAAAATTGCTGATAAATAGAAGTAAGTATGTTAGTTTACTTACCTGGAAGACTTTTTATTGCGATAAAGGATGAAACATCATGACACTGGGGAGTGAAAGAAGAAAGCAGTCTGTAAGGAACAAAGAGCTAAATTAACAAATTGCATTTTGGGAGATTTAATTTTTTTTTAATGTTTATTGTTTTATATATAAATATTTGTATATTTCTTAATATAAGAGTATTTAATATTATGTCATGTAAAAAATAAAAATAAATAAAAATTTAATCTAATGAGGTTATTTTTTCATGATGAATAATAGCCATTATAAATTGTAGCAGCCATTGCAAACATAACACACTCACTAGGACTGCTGTACTTTTCCTCACATCATAACAAAGACACAAAAATATTTTTCCTGGATAATATTCAGGAAAAAAAGCAGCTATATTGAGATGAGGATGTAGATTTTTCTCACAAAAGCTTGGAAGTTCTTATAAAGAAAGGTAAGATATTTCTTTGTATGTTCTGTTTGACATTTTGTCTCACTGAAAGAATACATGTTGGTTTACATTTTATTTTAAATATTTCTCATATTTTGAATAAAATGCAACTTTTTTTTCTTTTATATTGGACATTTATTTTTAGAATGTCTAAAATATTCTTTGAGAAAACAAATCTTCACTAAAGTAAAATCATTGCAATGCAAATCAATTCTTAGAGATTTTGAAGGATTTTTCTAAACCAAATTTGAACATGTAACATTATTTCTTCTCAATAATACTTTTATGTATAAGTTTCTAAATAAAATGTCTATACTTGATAAAATTTCTTAAGGAATGAAACATGTTGGCATAAAAGATTTTCCTTTTTGTCATTTCTTTTATGACGATAACAACAAAAATAAAATTTGATATAATTTAACTGTCATGAAAAGTGAGACCAAGTTTTCTTTCTATTAAATTTTGACTTTGGTAAATCCTGTAACTGAATTAAATGGAATAGGAAGATGGTGATCCCTTCATTTTCTTACTTAAATGAATAAAAGACATCGGAGGCAAACTTTTGTGCATATTTTCTATTCTCAGTCAGTATGTTTTGCAACTCTCATGAAAATTACACTAGGCAGTTTTACAAAAAGCGTTGTTATAAATAAGTGGTGAGTCTTATTCAGTCATATTTGCCAACCCAAGTTGGTCTTGAATATTCATTTTAACAATATTTTGAACATAGTTTTATTTATGATATTGTGAAAATGTTTATTACATTTTTTATTCATTATTTTTGGATTTACAGAATTATATTTACAATTTTTACAAATATCTTTTATTTGAATTGAGTAAAGTGAAATCAGTAAGTATAAAAATGTTTCTCCTAAATTTATTACTAAACAAATAAAAAATTCTTGCAGACTGATCATTTATAAGATATTGAATTAATAAATTTTAGTTATATAACAAAGTGATTTTTGCTATAAGCAAAATTTTAAAATATTTTGCTACATTTAAATAATTAAAAGAAACTACAAATCAACTTATAGCTTTTCATTCTTTTAATAAAATATTCATTAATGAACCTAAATCAAATTTTGAAATTTCCACAACAAAATCACAAAACTCTATCTACACATATATTTTTAACTAGATTTTGTTAATATTTTTAAAAGATTTTAAAAACTATTTACAGGTGTTATTATTCACCTGATGAGTAACAATAAAACCAAGTTAATGTAGTCATTCTAATATTTTATTATTTACTCAAATTTGAAATAGATAGGATTTATTTTAAGCAACAATAAAAATTATATATATATAAAACTAACCATAGTAGAAAGTTCATCAGAACAATTACAATGAAAGTATTTATGGAAAGGACACAGGGAAGCTATGTGAAAGCAGTGGGAAAGCCAATATGCCAGGTCAGGACCAATAACATTGTAAATTCTTCTTTTTATTTTATAAAGAATCTCTAAATATAAAGCAGGAATACCAGACCAGATGTGGCAGCAATATTCAAAGTTTATTTTACTGGTATTTGATACAAGTAGTAAAATATAAATTATAAACATGAAGGTTTTTTTTTTAATTAGATTATTCTTAATTATTTTAAAAACCTGTTAAATCTTACACTTATTAACGTAAATAATCTTTGTCAGTTTCTGAAGTGGCTTTATTATTTATCAGTTGTTTGACAAGACTTTTGTAACTCATATTAATACATAATTAGTTTTTATTTTTTTACAAAGTGTCATTTCATTTCTATTGTATGGTTGGTTGTTATATTGTTTTTGTATTTTTGTTAATCTAAATTTTCTTGGTCTCAGATTTTCAAATATAAAAACTGAATAGAGTATGCATCAAATTACTATTTCAAAAGCTTTACAGATATAATGTTTTAAAATAATTTTACATTGAATATTAACTTCTGAGAATGAAATTATCAAGTAAACAAATATACTGTGAGAGTTTAGTACAAATAAAAAAATATGTTGAAAAGGTTTAGCATTATGAGGGGATGCTGAAAAGTACTCAATCTGATAAACTCTCCAAATCTGATGAAATGACAAAATATATTCTTGGAAGGAATTTTGATCAAGCCAAACAATTTTCAGCTTCCTCTCATAGATTTTACTGAGCTAACAAAACTAAAGATAACTAAAATTAATCATAATTTTATCAACATAACTTAGTTTCCAAGAGATTGTCTTATTTCGATTTGATAATGCTATAGTATTTGCATAAAAACTTACAAAGGAATATGCTTGAAGTTGAACTTCAAGAGATATTTTGCATAGTTGTAAGTATAATTTGTTGTTATTTATCTTTAAAAATAAGTGATGAATAATATGAATATTTTTATATTTCAGTCATATCAAGGTTTTGTTGGATCATAAAAAGAAGAGATTTAACAAACATCTATCACAGACATGTCATTATACATCTATTTCCTGTTCTTCATTCTGCCCATATCACAGAGTTCAGACCTGACATTTAAAGTAGAAGAAGGAAAAAGTCCTGGAACTTACCTTGGAGATATTGCTGCTGATTCTAATGTCATGGATGATGTGGCAATCCAAGATCAAAATCTAATCACATTCAATCTTATGGAACAGGATGGTACAAGTAATTCTCCATTATTCCGCATTTCTAAAAACACAGGAAAACTCTATACAGCCCAAACATTGGATGCTGAATCTCTGTGTACATATGGAAAAGAATGTTTTGTAATGGTTGATGTTGCTGTACAAAAATCTAAAAGAATTATGAAGATATTAGAAATAAAAGTAAAAGTACAAGATGTAAATGATCATCAACCAGAATTTCCTGATAAACAAGTTAACATTGAATTTTCTGAAAGAGACGGAAAAGGAACCAAAATATCAATTCCAAATGCCATTGATAAAGATGTTAGTCAGATGAATTCTCTGATTTCATATTCCTTGAAAAAACTGAAAGAAGAACCCTTTAAATTGACAATTTCTAAAAAAGTGGATGGAACATCAGATCTCAGAGTAACACTGGAGAAAAAACTTGACAGAGAAGTAAAAGATATTTATTTGATTCAAATAATAGCAAAAGATGGAGGATCACCACCAAAAGATAGCATTTTATTAGTACATATCTCAGTTACTGATGTCAATGACAATTTCCCAATTTTTTCTCAAAATGTCTACAATGTTTCTATTAAAAATAATCCAAGTGAAACATCTTCAATTGCAACTTTATCAGCCACAGATTTAGATTCTGGTAAAAATGGAAGAGTTACTTATCATTTCAGTACAAAAACATCTGATGTTGCTAAAAATCATTTTAAATTAAATGAACAAACTGGGCAGATTTTTTTAGAGAAGGAATTTACACTAGCCAATATTCTAACACATAATTTATATGTTGAAGCCAAAGATGGAGGCAGCCCACCACTGGAGTCTCTTGCTATGGTTTTGGTAAATGTAATTAACCAACAAAATAACCCTCCAAATATTCACTTAAAATTCTTGTCTGCATCAGGAAAAGATTCAACATCAGTTTCTGAAGATATTGAAATTGGCAGTTCAATTGCTTATGTAAAAGTGACTGATCATGATGTTGGACAAAATGGAGAAGTGAGTTGCGATCTCCATTATGATAAATTTAAACTGCAAAGTCTGGATACAAAGAAATATCAAGTAATTGTGAAAAAAGCATTGGATAGAGAAACAGAGGCAAAGCATGAAATTATTATCAGCTGTCAAGATAAAGGATCTCCTCCATTGCAAAGTAAGAATAAGTTCTCTATCCAAGTGACCGATATCAATGATGTAAGACCACAGTTCTCTGTGGAGACATTTAAATTCTTCATTGAAGAGAATCAAAAATCCAGATTTTCTGTTGGCTTCATCAATGCAACAGATCCAGACTTGGGACTTGGAGGTAAACTCACTTATTCTCTGCTAACCAATAATAAACAATTTTTACCTTTCAAAGTGAAAGATGATGGCATGATTTCAGCTATTATGTCACTGGATCATGAGTTTCAAAATATTTATAAGTTTCAAGTATTTGTGAAAGATAATGGAATACCATCTCTGAATAATACAGTGAATGTGATTGTTGAAGTGACTGATAAAAATGATAATGCTCCATATTTTACATTTCCCAGTGTTAATCCTTATAACATGGATATCGTATATTACCGGCATCATTCAAAGAATATCACATCTAAAGGCAGCTGATGGAGATAGTCAAGAGAATGCATTTCTAAAATATGAAATAATCAGAGGCAATGACAAGCAGATATTCAGCATGAACCAGTATACTGGTTTATTAAGTTTCAATCGAGTGCTTAGCCAACAAGATGCTGGCTCATATGAGCTAGTATTTGTTGTGAAGGATAGTGGTAGCCCAGTTCTATCAGCAACAACTAGTATGTTTTTTACACTAACTGTAAGCAACAAGACAGAAATGCTAAGTGCTATTCATACGATAACTGAAGACAAAGTTGATCTTACATCAGTGATTATTATTACGGTTGTAGCAGTGACGGTAGCAGTGATCATTACTGCTTCTATATCAGTATGTATCATTCGATGTAATGACCAGAGAAATGTAACCTATGCCCATGCAATGAATCCACCAAATGTGGTTGGTACACCAAATATTGGTCCAAGTGGCAGGTACATGAGTGACCAGAGACATTTGATGTGCCCTTCAAAACAGGGAATATCTTGGCCAACTGCTGTGAGCAAAACCCATGCTGATAAAATAAGAAGTGCACATGTCAACCAGCCAAGCAGACAATCCCATTCTGCAGATATTCTTCCTGTTCAGCAGAAAAGATCAGCTTCCCTACCACAAACTCGAAATGTAGGGCATGGTGAAACTCAGGTAGGTGTCATGAATTTTCTACAATTGTTTATGATTGCAACAGTTTAAAAATATTTGATATTTGCATGCACTTAATAAAACTATACTGTATTTAACTTAGTTCTATTTGAATTTTTCATGTACTTATCTCTATTTTTAAAAATTTATAAATGAATATGTAAAATGCTAATGTTAGATAACTCTTTGCAACCTTGATTACGTGTTAGTCTCCCTTTACTATAACTGAGCATGACATTAGTTCATATTTTATAGAAAGTGGGTTCAAATTATTTGATCCTCATTTCTGAATAAATTAATTCTTGTGCCTTTCATGGCATATAAGACCCCCCCACCCCAAAAAAAAAACAGCTAAAAATATCTTTTTGGCCACATTAGCAAAATTGAGCAATCTGGTTGGGCAATGTTTACTCTGTAAACTGTAATATTAAATAAAAATGTCGTTGGAGTTCTTACATGACATTAAATATAGTCATTCCTGATTTCTGAATAATTTTAACATTTTCAACTGATAACTATTTCATCCTCACTTGTGTTTTTACTGAATTTTCAAAAATACAGCAAGACTAGTTTTTCTGATCAATGATTTTGTAATTAATTTCCTAATGAAATAATTATTTCAGCACCATTTCATAAAAGTAACATCCCTAAGTTTATTTGATATCAGTGTCCTTTTTGAGATATTTGTACAGAATAAATTAATATTTTACTTTGTGTACTTAGCAGAAACTTGTTCAAGATGAAGTGACTCTTCCAAATAGTGCCATGAATAAGTCCCACCAAGTCAGTTCTCCTGAATATCTCAACCATCCTTCACCAAAATTGTCTCGTACTGACAGCAGACACGGTAGAAAAGAAACAAACCAAAGTCAGAATGAACAAATTACAGGTAAGACATAAAAATTCTGACACCTTTCTTTGATTGATCGATATTTTTTCCTTGTTCTCTTTTGTCAGTGAAATCAAATTTTCCTTTATTTTTTATTGTTTTGTTGAAATAGATATTACCAAAAATGTTTGCAAATACTAAGTCTTAATTATTTTAAGCCCATTGTATATATGAGAAGTCAATTTTTAAAAGGAAGATAAACATTTTAGTTTCAAAAAAAATTTTAATTTGGAAGTAAATCATCAATTCTAAAAACTTTTTTTTTAATATCTGAGCCTTACTTATTTTAAAACCATTGCACATGTAAGCCATTTTTTGAAAGGAATATAAATTACTTTTAGTTTTAAAAACAATCACAGATTCTAAAATCATAATCTACAGAGAAGAAATTATTCATCTGTATATTCAAATATATTTATCAAAATCTTAATATCACCCAAAATGAATGAAAGGTTAACATGTTCTGAGCATTTTATAATTTATATGTTCCTTATGTAAAAAAGATTCCTTTAATAGATTGTTTCAAGTAATTAAATTTTAAATGAAGGCATAAAAGCAAAGGTTATCAATAAATCTGTAACCTGATACAGTTATTAGTTGATCTGAAATTTTCATTGTGTAATGTTTGTCCTTTCTAATTAATGGGGAAATAATGGCCTAAATGTATTGACAAAGAAAAGTATTATATAAAATAAATGATATATGTATATATATGGTTGAAGACCAATGAACTTTTTGTTTAAAATGTTTTTAATTTAATTAAGAAATTAATTAAAAAATAACAAATGACCTGATAATATAAACTGACTAGAAAAAAAAATGCAATGTATACACAGAGACAATCTGAACAACACAAAAATAAAACTCTTTGATAATGGTTTATGAAAGGTAAACATTGTCATAATATAATGGACAGTTTATGTTCAAATATCCCCCCCCCCGGAAACCAAAAACATTGTTAAAACTGCAGAAAATTAAATAAAAATATATTAAACAATGTACTTTTATTGGTCTTCAACCAAACACATAGAACGTGAGAATTGATTCCTAAATATTTGAAGATATTCTGTTTTTTTTTTTTATTAAATAATAAAGACTTTAAGTGTCTATTGAAATGAAAATGCAAATTAGGTTTTGAATTTTTTTTCAGTGTTATTCTTTTGTAAATATTGCATTGATTTTGATGATATTATCTTATTACTATTTTCAGGCATTTATACCTCACAGTACTGCAATCCTAATCCAAATCAAGCCACACAAGAAACAGAGATGAAGCCATTGGGACAGACTGTCAACTACCCAAGTGATACAACAATTGTGGCCAGGGGTTTCTATACACCAAACATTACACAAATTACAGACAACAAAGACTCTGTGACAGAGGATAGTAATTCTTCTGATATAAGTCAGCAGTCAGCAGGAAACATTTATCGAAATCCAAGACCTTTACCACCAGTACCTCAGTAGTGTTCTATTCACACAATATTTCAATAGTAAATATTTCCTTTTAAATACAAAAATAGATATACTTATAACAATACAGTTTATTTTCAATTCTTAAAAACAATACATTTACTAAGTTGTGGATATTAATTCTTAAATATAGTTCATTTACTAAGTTGTGGATATTAATAATTAAGTATTATTTAATAGTTTGGTAATCAAAATCAATTATTGCTCAATAGATTTTCAAGAAAAGATTTGGTGTCTTGTTTGGAAACAAAGAAAATTCGAAAAACTTCAATTGATAAAAAACAAATATTTTCTCTTAAAATCTAGCTAATGTTTAATAAATCTTAGACTAATCTTAGAGAATTATCTATAATTATGCTGTAGATTATTTAAAAATTGCTGATAAATAGAAGTAAGTATGTTAGTTTACTTACCTGGAAGACTTTTTATTGCGATAAAGGATGAAACATCATGACACTGGGGAGGAAAGAAGAAAGCAGTCTGTAAGGAACAAAGAGCTAAATTAACAAATTGCATTTTGGGAGATTTAATTTTTTTTTAATGTTTCTTGTTTTATATATAAATATTTGTATATTTCTTAATATAAGAGTATTTAATATTATGTCATGTAAAAAATAAAAATAAATAAAAATTTAATCTAATGAGGTTATTTTTTCATGATGAATAATAGCCATTATAAATTGTAGCAGCCATTGCAAACATAACACACTCACTAGGACTGCTGTACCTTTTTTGACATCACTACAAAGACTCAAAAGCATTTTTTCTGGATAATACCTAGAAAAAACAACAGCTGCAGAATTTGTGATGAGGATGTAGATTTTTCTCACAAAAGCTTGGAAGTTCTTATAAAGAAAGGTAAGATAATTCCTTGTATGTTCTGTTTGACTTTTTGTCTCACTGAAGGAATACATGTTAGCTTACATTTTATTTTAAATATTTCTTATATTTTAAATGAAATGCAACTTTTTTACTTTTATATTGGACATTTATTTTTAGAATGTCTAACATATTCTTTGAGAAAACAAATCTTCACTAAAGTAAAATCATTGCAATGCAAATCAATTCTTAGGGATTTTGAAGCATTTTTCTCAACCAAATTTGAACATGTAACATTATTTCTTCTCAATAATACTTTTATGCATAAGTTTCTAAATAAAATGTCTATACTTGATAAAATTTCTTAAGGAATGAAATATGTTGGCATAAAAGATTTTCCTTTTTGTCATTTCTTTTATGACTATATATATATATATATATATATATATATATTTGTGTGTGTGTGTCTGTGTGTGTGTGCATGTATATATTGATGTAATAGGAAAGAACAGATTAATGAACCAAAGTTCTTTAGTATTTATTTTTTTATTTTTAAAAAACAGGGCTCAATGCAAAAGTAGAGCTTAAATTATAATTATTTTTTAAATATATGATTCCATAGCAATAAAATCATATTTTTAAAAAATAATTTTATATATATATATTCAGAGAAACTTAAGTTGCACACCAAAACATAGGTACTAGTATGCGTACTAATTAATATATATCTTTGTTCTGTCTAACCACATTGATAAATTTGATGACTATTTTTCTGCTTGACTGTGTATGCACTTTCTTATATCTGGTCATTTGTTTTATCTAGCCTCTCATTCTTTTAATATACATTAATGAACCTAAATCAAATTTTGAAATTTCCACAACAAAATCAATATATATATATATATATATATATATATTTAACTAAATTTTGTGAATATTTTTAAAAGATTTTAAAAACTATTTACATGTGTTATTATTCACTTGATGACTAACAATAAAACAAAGTTAATGTAGTCATTCTAATGTTTTATTATTTACTCAAATTTGAAATATTTCTTAACAGATAGGATTTATTTTAAGCATTAATAAAATTACATTTATATCTACAATATTTTCATGTTTTAACTGGGATCACAGACAATTTATTTTACTGGTATTTGATACAAGTCATAAAATATAAATCATAAACATGAAGATTTTTTTTAATTTGATTATTCTTAATTATTTCAAAAACCTGTTAAATCTTACGCTTATTGTCGTAAATAATGTTTGTCAGTTTCTGAAGTGGCTTTATTACTTATCAATTGTTTAAGAATTTTGTAATTCATATTAATAGATAATTAATTTTTATTTTTTTTACTAAGTGTCATTCCATTTCCATTTCATGATTTTTTGTTAATCTGAATTTTCTTTGTCACAACTTTTCAAACATAAAAATTGAATAGAAGATGCATTAATTTGTTATTTCAATAACTTTACAGATATAATGTTTTAAAATAATTTTACATTGAATATTTTGAGAACTAAATTATTGAGTAAACAAATACAATATGAGAGTTTGGTCCGAACAAAAAAATATGTAGAAAAGCTTCAGCATTATATTGGTGTGCTGAAAAGTACTCAGCCTAATTCATCCCCCCCAAATCTGACTAAATGACAATAGATGAGGACATTTTTGGAAGAACTTATTGATGAAGCCAAAATCTTTTGATGTTCCTCTTATAAATTTTCTTGGGATAGCAAAACTGAGGATAGCTAAAATTAGTCATAATTTTATCAAAATGAATTTTAGTTGCCAAAAGGCTGTTCTATTTTGAGTTGATCATGTGATATTTGAACATGAACATAAAAAGAAACATGCATGAAGTTGATCTTATATGAGATATTTTATATAGTATATTTACTGTTACACATCGTAAAAAATAGGTTATAAATAATATGAATATTTTTACATTTCAGCCATATCAAGATTTTGTTGGATCATCAAAAGAAATCATTTAACAAACATCTATCGCAGACATGTCATTATACATCTATTTCCTGTTCTTCATTCTGCCCATATCACAGAGTTCGGACCTAACATTTAAAGTAGAAGAAGGAAAAAGTCCTGGAACTTACCTGGGAGACATTGCAGCTGATTCTAATGTCATGGATGATGTGGCAATCCAAGATCAAAATCTAATCACATTCAGTCTTATGGAACAGGATGGAACAAGCAGCTCTCCATTATTTCGGATTTCTAAAAACACAGGAAAACTCTATACAGCCCAAACATTGGATGCTGAATCTCTGTGTACATATGGAAAAGAATGTTTTGTAATGGTTGATATTGCTGTTCAGAAATCTAAAAGAATTATGAAGATTTTAGAAGTAAAAGTAAAAATTGAAGATGTAAATGATCATCAACCAGAATTTCCTGATAAGCAAGTTAACATTGAATTTTCTGAAAGAGATGGAAAAGGAACCAAAATATCAATTCCAAATGCCATTGATAAAGATGTTAGTCAGATGAATTCTCTGATTTCATATTCCTTGAAAAAACTGAAAGAAGAACCCTTTAAATTGACAATTTCTAAAAAGGTGGATGGAACATCAGATCTCAGTGTAACACTGGAGAAAAAACTTGACAGAGAAGGAAAGGATTCTTATTTGATTCAAATAATAGCAAAAGATGGAGGATCACCACCAAAAGATAGCATTTTATTAGTACATATCTCAGTTACTGATGTCAATGACAATACACCTGTTTTTTCTCAAAATGTCTACAATGTTTCTATTAAAAATAATCCAAGTGAAACATCTTCAATTGCTACTTTATCAGCTACAGATTTAGATTCTGGTAAAAATGGAAGAGTTACTTATCATTTCAGTACAAAAACATCAGATGTTGCTAGAAATCATTTTAAATTAAATGAACAAACTGGACAGATATTTTTAGAGAAGAAATTTGCACTGTCCAATATTCTAACACATAATTTATATGTTGAAGCCAAAGATGGAGGTAGCCCACCACTGGAATCTCTTGCTATGGTTTTGGTAAATGTAATTAACCAACAAAATAACCCTCCAAATATTCACTTAAAATTCTTGTCTGCATCAGGAAAAGATTCAACATCAGTTTCTGAAGATATTGAAATTGGTAGTTCAATTGCCTATGTAAAAGTGACTGATCATGATGTTGGACAAAATGGAGAAGTGATTTGTGATCTCCATTATGATAAATTTAAACTGCAAAGTCTGGATACAAAGAAATATCAAGTAATTGTGAAAAAAGCATTGGATAGAGAAACAGAGGCAAAGCATGAAATTATCATCAGCTGTCAAGATAAAGGATCTCCTCCATTGCAAAGTAAGAATAAGTTCTCTATCCAAGTGACCGATATCAATGATGTAAGACCACAGTTCTCTGTGGAGACATTTAAATTCTTCATTGAAGAGAATCAAAAATCCAGATTTTCTGTTGGCTTCATCAATGCAACAGATCCAGACTTGGGACTTGGAGGTAAACTCACTTATTCTCTGCTAACCAATAATAAACAATTTTTACCTTTTAAAGTCAAAGATGATGGCATGATTTCAGCTATTATGTCACTGGATCATGAGTTTCAAAACATTTATAAGTTTCAAGTATTTGTGAAAGATAATGGAATACCATCTCTGAATAATACAGTGAATGTGATTGTTGAAGTGACTGATAAAAATGATAATGCTCCATATTTTACATTTCCCAGTGTTAATCCTTATAACATGGATATTGTATATTACGGCATCATTCAAAGAATATCACACATCTAAAGGCAGCTGATGGAGATAGTCAAGAGAATGCATTTCTAAAATATGAAATAATCAGAGGCAATGACAAGCAGATATTCAGCATGAACCAGTATACTGGTTTGTTAAGTTTCAATCGAGTGCTTAGCCAACAAGATGCTGGCTCATATGAGCTAGTATTTGTTGTGAAGGATAGTGGTAGCCCAGTTCTATCAGCAACAACTAGTATGTTTTTTACACTAACTGTAAGCAACAAGACAGAAATGCTAAGTGCCATTCATACGATAACTGAAGATAAAGTTGATCTTACATCAGTGATTATTATTACGGTTGTAGCAGTGACAGTAGCAGTGATCATTACTGCTTCTATATCAGTATGTATCATTCGATGTAATGACCAAAGAAATGTGACCTATGCCCATGCGATGAATCCACCAAATGTGGTTGGTGCAAATATTGGTCCAAGTGGGAGGTACATGAGTGACCAGAGACATTTAATGTGCCCTTCAAAGCAGGGAATATCTTGGCCAACTGCTGTAAGTAAAACCCATGCTGATAAAATAAGAAATGCCCATATAAACCAGCCAAGTATTGAATCTCGTTCTGCAGAAAAACTACCCAGTCAGCAGCAAAGATCAGCTTCTCTTCCTCAGAGCTCAACACCAACAAATATCAAACCTCAGGTAAATCTTGGCTTCTTTATTTTGCGAGTGAATACAGTTTGAAACAAATATCATCATTTTTTTTGCTTTCCTTATGAGTTATAAAAGGCACCCTAATGACTTTGCATTGAAAAATCATGCAATATTTGCAAATTTATACTCATTCCTATATTATTTATTATTCTTCTAATTTCCTTGAAATATTTTTTGTGTTGTTCTATTTTACAAATAATTATTACTTTTAAATTCTATTTCTTTCAAATAGAAGTTATATATACAGCAGAGGTAAATATTTTGACAATTTCTTCTTTGTAGACACATGTAGAAAATGATGTAACACTTCGAAGTTCCCAAAATAACCCGCACTCTGTCAGTTCATATGACTACAGGAACAATCCCTCACCAAAACTCTCTCATACTGACAGTGGACAAAGCAGAAGGGATCTCAACTCCAGTCAGAATCAAGAAATTGCTGGTATTTAATGCATAATACTTTTTTTTTTTTTTACTTAACTGTTCAAATCTATTTTGATTAACTTTCTAAGAATAACAAAATACTTGTAGTTTTTTTCATTCATAAATTATATTCAAAAATTGCAAGAAATTTTTCAGTTAGAACTGATAGTTATTATTAAAGTTCAATCGAGGTTTCATTAGTGCAAAAACTATTCTGTAATACTTTTCAAATGTAAAATGTGAAAATAGAAAAATTTGTTTGTCTAAATTTATCCGAGTATTTCTTTTAAAAATAAACATTTCACTAGCTAAAGATACATTTGTTTTTTGTTTAATAATTGTTTATTCTTTATATAAGCAGGCTACTTCATACAAGCTCAATGTTATATATTAAATGAGTAAATTAAACTGTTAGTCATACAATGTCTAATTAATTCTAGCTTTCTTAACATTACAAATTCTGAATCCTTAGAATTAAGTGTTCATTATGTATTTTTGTATCCCAGATGCATACGCTTCCCAGTACTGCAATTCTCAACCAAAACAAAGTGGACAGCCAACACAAGAAACAGAAATGAGACCACTGGGACAGACAGTCAACTACCCAAGTGATACGACAATTGTGGCCAGGGGCTTCTATACACCAAACATTACACAAAATACTGATAACAAAGACTCTGTGACAGAAGATAGTAATTCTTCTGATATAAGTCAGCTATCAGCAGGAAATATTTATCGAAATCCAAGACCTTTACCTCCTGTACCTCAATAAAATTTTAAATATTTTGATATTAATACTGAATTTTCATAAAACACAGTCATCTAATAAGCATAGATTATTTGCATAATATCAGTATTAGTTTATTAAATAATAAAAAACATTTAAACATTTCATTATGAAAATTAATTTAAATCATAATAAATTCTTACAGTTCAAGGAAGAGTTGATAGTTATTGATGAGTGAAAATTTCCAATATTTTGTTTTCCAAGATAATCTAACCATCATCTTTGAAACAAAGAATGATGTTAAACTTCTTGTTAAAAATATTTTCCAAAATTCTAGCCAAACTGTAAAATTATAATCTAGATTTCAAACATTATTTATTTAGGTTTACATACTAGGTACATTTTATATTTTTTAATCAACAAAGGCAAAATGTTGTATACTTACATGGGAAACATTCATTTAAAAATGAGGTAGGCCATCATGGTATTGTTTGGAGTGAGAGAAGAAAGCAGTCTGAAAAGAACAAAGAACTGAATAATCAAATTGCATTTTGGGAGTTTTACAATAATTTTTTAAAAATATAATTTTTATTCAAATTTTAATGTTTAGGTCTTATTTCTTTTTTGAAATAGGTAAACATTTAAAGCATTCTTACTAAAAATGTCAAATAATAAAAATTGATAGGTATTTTCTTTATAATGAATAATAGACATTACGAATTGCAGCAGCCATTGAACACACAACACACTCACTAGGATTGCTGTAGCCCTTCTTTCATCACCCCAAAAAATCGAACATTTTGATATTCTTTAAAAAAAAAAAAAACAGCTGCAGAAGCCACAACAAAAATGTAGCTTTTATTTGATCTAAACTTTTAAAATTTTAATAATAAAGGTAAGTTTCTTATATAATTTTCTATTTTTGATATTTCTTCAATTTCATTCCTGAAAATTCTGTGAAAGATTTAAATACAAAGAAATATGCGCATACAGCTTCTGATCTTCTTGAATTTTTCTTCTAAATTATATCTATATCTATTATGCTGAAATTTATTTACTTTAGTTATATAAAAACTGTTCTACATCAGTTGAAGCCTTTCAGATATTTCATAATATATGCATGAACTGTTTATTTTGATTCAGTTTAAGCCTAAGATTTTATTCATGTGCAAAATCAGATGTTTAGGCAAATGATTACTGCAGTAAGAGTATGAGTGTATATAATTCATTTTAAAATATTCAGTATATCCAAAATGGTTCATTCCTTAAATATATCAGTCTTTCTCAGAAATATTATTTTTTGCATTTTGAACAAAAAATTCTTTGAAGAATTGTTTATTTTTAGTTATTTTAATAACAATTCTCATTTATCTTCAGTTATATTCACAATGAAAAGCTAACTTTCAATTCAAATCTCAGAATAGAGGAGAATTATTACCAAACAAATATGGCTGATAAAAATACAAACTACTGTTAACATAGCGAATAATAAAAATGCAATAAAAATATCTGTAAAAGAATTTAAATAAAAAAAAAACAAAGATAAAATTCATGAAAGGAAATTATATGCTCCACTTGATTGTTTTTTTTTAAGTTTTTCATCTATGACATAGAATTGTAATAACATCAGAAAGATAATTATCAGATATGTAGGTATATCAATAAGCCTAATGATAAAACTATATTTGTTTTACACAATAAATATTTACTTTTTCAACCAAATTGAATATTATACAACAAAAATTAAAAATAAAAATCCAGGTCATATTTGTATCAGACTAGGGACATTGATCTCTGTTGGATATTATACTTTTATTTATATAAAGGATATATGTAGATATTGTATGAAGTGATGCTAAAAGGGTGAGAACTGATCTTTTTATACAAAATGAAAGTATGAATACATTTTTTATAAAATTTAAGCTTACTTTGTTAGTTGAAATGAAGCTAAATTACAAACTAAAACAATGCTTATTCTTATCAAGTAAGTTTAATGGCAAAATTGAAAAAAAATCCTATGTCATGTGTTTTATCTCTCGAAAGGAATTTGTCAGACTAATAATGGTTTTATCAATATAAAGGAATAAATAAATACAACAAATGCCAATTAAAATTTTACAATGAGAAACATTGAAGATACATGGATGACTAGTTTTAAATTTAGATTTTTAAAATTTTTGGTCTCTAATGTAGCTTAGTGCATAACCTCACAGATCCCATTCAGCTTTTTATTGCTTTTGTTTTTAATTTTATTTCTTTTGTTATTAAATATCCCACATTGGAATAGTAGTAATTTTGTTAGAAAAAGAAATATATTGTATGATCCTGTGCATAAATTTATCATGGAAAATTTTGAATTTAGTGCACTTTCAATATATTTTTCACCTTAATAAATTGCTTTTTTAATTAAAACTGTATTCTTTGAGTAAGTAACAAATTAAATTTTGTTTTAAATTTCAGATAATAATTAACAAAGTTTAAGGAACTTTAAATAAATATGATACAAATAGGAATTATATTTTCTGTTCTGCACATTTCACTAAGTGCAGACCTGACAGTAAAAGTGGAAGAAGGGAAAAGTCCTGGAACTTATCTTGGAGACATTGCTGCTGACTCTAATGTCATGGATGATGTGGCAATACAAGATCAAAATCTCATTTCATTCAGTCTCATGGAACAGGATGGAACAAGCAGTTCTCCATTATTTCGTATTTCTAAAAAGACAGGAAAACTCTATACAGCACAAACATTGGATGCTGAGTCTTTATGCACATTCTACAAAGAATGCTTTCTAATGGTTGATGTTGCAGTTCAGAAATCGAAAAGGATTATGAAAATACTGGAAGTAAAAGTAATAATACAAGATATCAATGATCATCAACCTGAATTTCCAGACAAACAAGTTAACATTAAATTTTCTGAAGGAGATACCTCAGGAACAAAGATAACAATTCCTAATGCAATTGACAAAGATATTGGAGTTATCAATTCTCAGATTACTTATGAGCTTAAGAAATATAAAGATGAACCATTTGATTTATCTGTTTCCAAAAATGTTGACAGAACTTCTGATCTCTACATTATTCTCAAAGAAAGACTGGACAGAGAAGTAAAAGACAGCTATATGGTGAAAGTGATTGCTAAAGATGGAGGATCTCCTGCTAAACAAAGTATTTTAAATGTTCACCTTTCTGTAACAGATGTTAATGATAACCCTCCAGCCTTCTCTCAAAATGTCTACAATGTTACAATAAAGAATGAACCAAGTGAAACTTCTTCCATTGCAACTTTATCAGCCACAGATTTAGATTTTGGTAAAAATGGAAGAGTCACTTATCATTTCAGTACAAAAACAACAGATGTTGCCAAAAATCATTTTAAATTAAATGAACAAACTGGGCAGATCTTTTTGGAGAAGAAATTCATCTTAGGCAATATGTTGACATATAATTTATTTGTGGAGGCCTCAGATGGAGGCAGTCCCTCTTTAACTGCAAAATCAATGGTCATAGTAAATGTTATCAACAATCAAAACAATGCTCCCAGTATTCATCTAAAATTTTTGTCAGCACCAGGAAAAGATTCAACATCAGTTTCTGAAGATATTGAAATTGGTAGTTCAATTGCTTATGTAAAAGTGACTGATCATGATGTTGGACAAAATGGAGAAGTGAGTTGCGACCTCCATTATGATAAATTTAAACTGCAAAGTCTGGATACAAAGAAATATCAAGTAATTGTGAAAAAAGCATTGGATAGAGAAACAGAGGCAAAGCATGAAATTATCATCAGCTGTCAAGATAAAGGATCTCCTCCATTGCAAAGTAAGAATAAGTTCTCTATCCAAGTGACCGATGTTAATGATGTAAGACCACAGTTCTCTGTGGAGACATTTAAATTCTTCATTGAAGAGAATCAGAAATCCAGATTTTCTGTTGGTTTCATCAATGCAACAGATCCAGACTTGGGACTTGGAGGTAAACTCACTTATTCTCTGCTAACCAATAATAAACAATTTTTACCATTCAAAGTGAAAGATGATGGCATGATTTCAGCTATTATGTCACTGGATCATGAGTTTCAAAATATTTATAAGTTTCAAGTATTTGTGAAAGATAATGGAATACCATCTCTGAATAATACAGTAAATGTGATTGTTGAAGTGACTGATAAAAATGATAATGCTCCATATTTTACATTTCCCAGTGTTAATCCTTATAACATGGATATTGTATATTTCCGGCATCATTCAAAGAATATCACATTTCTAAAGGCAGCTGATGGAGATAGTCAAGAGAATGCATTTCTAAAATATGAAATAATCAGAGGCAATGACAAGCAGATATTCAGCATGAACCAGTATACTGGTTTATTAAGTTTCAATCGAGTGCTTAGCCAACAAGATGCTGGCTCATATGAGCTAGTATTTGTTGTGAAGGATAGTGGTAGCCCAGTTCTATCAGCAACAACTAGTATGTTTTTTACACTAACTGTAAGCAACAAGACAGAAATGCTAAGTGCCATTCATACGATAACTGAAGATAAAGTTGATCTTACATCAGTGATTATTATTACGGTTGTAGCAGTGACGGTAGCAGTAATCATTACTGCTTCTATATCAGTATGTATCATTCGATGTAATGACCAGAGAAATGTAACCTATGCCCATGCAATGAATCCACCAAATGTGGTTGGTGCAAATGTTGGTCCAAGTGGCAGGTACATGAGTGACCAGAGACATTTAATGTGCCCTTCAAAGCAGGGAATATCTTGGCCAACTGCTGTAAGCAAAACCCATGCTGATAAAATAAGAAATGCACATATAAACCAACCAAGCAGAGCATCACTTTCTGTAGAAAAGCTTCCTAATCAACAGAAAAGGTCAGCTTCTCTTCCACAAACGCCGATTCAAGTTCAGGATGAACATCAGGTAAGAAAATATTTATCTTCAGTTTGGAATTTTATGCACTTGTATAAATTTGTGTTTATGCCATCATTTAGAAATATTAAAAACAATAGTATTAACATAATCTTTTCATTGTATTTACTTTTGTATATTGAATATCTTGTAGAAAAATTTATTTTAACATACATATCTCAGTGACTCTTTAAAAATATTCCACTTAAATTTTTACTTAGTATTCCAAATATTATTTTGTTAGTCTTAGTCATCTATCTTTTATTATTTATTCCTTATATAATATTTTTCAGAAGAAAAAAATCTATCATGTATGTGTATCCAAGATTTAATAATTCTTGTTAATTTTCATATAATACTAATAAATTATCACTAAAAAAATTCAGTTATAAATTTAATATTAGCATAAACAAACTTGAATAATTTTCTCTTTTTAGGACACACATAACCTGGATGAAGTAATACTTCCATATAATCAAAGAAATAAAACTCACCAAATCAGTTCTCCAGAGTATCTCAACCATCCATCACCAAAACTGACTCATTCTGATGGTAAAAATATCAAAAAAGCAGACAGCTTGAAACAGGAAGGTGAAGTTGCAGGTAAGTAAAGAGGTTAAATTAGAAAATTCATAGTCAATTTGTTTCATATGTGCCATTAATTTTCAACAAAAATAAAAAATGTTTTGCATTCAGCATTTACTTTATTTTCATATATTTAAAAGATATTGCTCTGATCCGATTTTAAGCTTAAAAATTACAGTTATTTGCCAGGGACCTGATATTGGTTGAAAAAGTTAATCTCAGCAATATACATACAATTTTTCATAATGATATTGCAACATAAAAAAGAGGCCTTTTTTCATAATAACAATTAAAGGAGTGAAAAATCAGAATGAAGGTTTTCATTCTCTTCTTAATTTCAACATTTTTATAATAAAAAATGATTTTTTACTTTAATTATTTATAATTCTAAAATGGCTGTCAATTCATTTAAAGAATTAATTATTTACATTTGATTTTCTGAATACCAATCAAGAGAAATAAAAAAAAAAACACAAAACTTAAAATTTCAATTAGCCTCTTCCTTAATCATTTAATGAATAATAAGAACAATAATTCTTCAGATTTGGAAGTTGAAAATTACATCAGTGTTTAATTCATGTATTTACAAAGGAATCATATTACTGGGTTTTTAGTTTGCTGAGGAGTAAAGTACTTTTTTCCCAAAAAAATGAAAAGTGTATTTACCTTCTTAAGTTATATTTTTCATCTAACAAATGCTTTATCATAATGATGATATAAATTTTGAGTTTATATATTTTTCAGATGTATACACTTCTCAGTACTGCAATCCTCAACCAAAGCAGAATGAGCAGCCAACACAAGAAACAGAGATGAGGCCACTGGGACAAACTGTCAACTACCCAAGTGATACAACAATTGTAGCCAGGGGTTTCTACACACCAAACATTACACAAAACACTGACAACAAAGACTCTGTGACAGAGGATAGTAATTCTTCTGATATAAGTCAGCAATCAGCAGGAAATATTTATCGTAATCCAAGACCCTTACCCCCAGTGCCACAGTAATATATTTTTGTTTGTATCTTAATTATCACTAACTTTTCCTTAAATCTTATTTCATCAGAACAAATATTAACTAGTTTTAACTGTTTTATATTATTCTATAAGTACTATAACCTTAATGACAAGATAGCTGCAAGAACAGAATGAAATAAATTATTTTTCACTGCAAAAGTAATATATAGTCAAGATGCCAAATTAGATACATTAAGTCTCATGAAAGTGTTTTAATCAAACACAAAAGAATTGTTTTATCATAATTTAAAAAAATTTCTATATCTTTCCAGAAACAAAGACAATATTTAGTTGTAAAATAACCAAGGTACCTGAAAGGATTTCTGCCTTAATAACTCATATTGTTTTGATCAAAATACATAAACTAGTGCCGGAATATGAATTAATTATGTGACTTATATGCATTTAGATGTTGATAATTGCAAAAAAATGTTAAACCTTGATTTACTTACATGGGAGACATTTACACAGTTATTGAGGAAAGCCACCATTATGTTTCTGGAGAGAGAAAGAAGAAAGCAGGCTGCAAGAAACAAAGGACTGAACTGACAAAATGCATTTTGGGAATTAGCAATTAATTAATGTTTTTAAAATTACTATCTAAATATATATTTATTTCTGAATAATTCCTGTATTTAACACTACCTCATTCAAAAAAGAATAAAAAAAATAAAATTTAACATGTTAGGTTTATTTTCTTTATGATAAATAGTAGTTGTCATTGATAATAGCAGCCATTGCACATACACCACATTCATTAGGACTGCTGAATACTGTGTAAAACAAACAAAGAATGAACCCCTGACTCCAAATAGTCTTCTTTTAAACAATTGCTGCAGATGATATATTAAGAGTTTAGATACTATCTCATTTTACTTTAAAAGCTTTATCTGGAGAAAGGTAAGTAAATTTTTATCAGTTTCATATCTTCTGATTATGACTTAACAAATATGAACTCTAATTTTGATTTAAAAATGTGCTAAAATTTTTTTAGCTTTAAGAGAATTTTTAAACCACTTCTAATTTAAATAAATGTAAAAATCTTATATGGCTAATTGTTTATAACAAAATTTTTGTGTAATTTTACATAGTAGCAGAAGATTTGATGTTTCTTGATATTTGAAGTCACAGGCATATATCGTATTTCAAGTTACTAAGTTACTTCCTAATGATTTATGCTTTTATAGCACTAAAATGCAAATGATTTTTAAATTTTTTAAAAATATGCATTCTCAAACTTACATGTAAAATATTTCAACTATATGTTTTTTTTTCACTAAAAAATGCTAGCATTAGAACAATAGAGAGATATTTAGATCAACAAACATGGCTGCTAAAAATAAATTTCCAATACTATAAAAATATTATTTAAACTCTCCCTCATACAGTATTAAAAATAATAACAGGGAGAAATTAAATTAAATTGCACTAATTGCATATAAAAATGATAAAATCTTCAGAATTGTTGCATATGATTTATTTTTTGGACATTGATTTTAAATGAATGATGTAAAAATAACAATGATTTTGTATATATTGAAAATGAAATATATATATATATATATATATATATATATATATATATATCATTGTGATTTTAACCAAATTTGATATAATTAAAATATAAGTTAAAATTTTTGTGAAAATAATATTTATATACAGTATTTGTTTTGAATTTCAGGCCATATTTTTAAATAAAAAGGAATTTCATTAAGAAAATATGTTGCTTCAAATATGGATTCTACTGTTACTTCTCAACTTCAGTCAAAGTATAGATTTGACATTCAAAGTAGAAGAAGGGAAAAGTCCTGGAACTTACCTGGGCGACATTGCTGCTGATTCTAATGTCATGGATGATGTGGCAATCCAAGATCAAAATCTCATTTCATTCAGTCTTATGGAACAGGATGGTACAAGTAGTTCTCCATTATTCCGGATTTCTAAAAAGACTGGGAAACTCTACACAGCCCAAACATTGGATGCTGAAACACTCTGTACATACAATAGAGAATGTTTCTTAATGGTGGATGTTGCAGTTCAGAAATCTAAAAGAATTATGAAAATATTAGAAGTGAAAGTAATAATTCAGGATGTCAACGATCATCAACCAGAATTCCCTGATAAACAGGCAACTATTTTCTTTGAAGAAAATGACAAAAAAGGAACCAAAGTGTTAATACCTAATGCTATTGACAAAGATACTGGAGATATTAATTCACAAATAACTTATGAACTTAAGAAATATAAAGATGAGCCTTTTGGTTTATCTGTTTCCAAAAATGTTGATGGGACATCAGACCTGTATATAATTCAAAACGAAAGTTTAGACAGAGAAGTGAAAGACAGCTATATGGTAAAAGTAATAGCAAAAGATGGAGGATATCCTGCTAAAAAGAGTATTTTAGATGTTCATATTTCAGTTGCAGATGTTAATGATAACCCACCAGTCTTCTCTCAAAATCTTTATAATGTTACAATAAAGAATGAACCGAGTGAAACTTCTTCCATTGCAACTCTATCAGCCACAGATTTAGATTCTGATAAAAATGGAAGAGTCACGTATCATTTTAGTACAAAAACATCTGATTTTGTAAAAAATCATTTTAAAATGAATGAACAAACTGGCCAGATTTTCTTAGAAAAGAAATTTTCCTTAGGTAATATGTTGACATATAATTTATTTGTGGAGGCATCAGATGGGGGTAGTCCCTCTTTAACTGCAAAATCAATGGTCATAGTAAATGTTATCAACAATCAAAACAATGCCCCCACTATTCATCTAAAATTTTTATCAGCATCAGGAAAAGATTCAACATCAGTTTCTGAAGATATTGAAGTTGGCAGTTCAATTGCTTATGTAAAAGTGACTGATCATGACGTTGGACAAAATGGAGAAGTGAGTTGCGACCTCCATTATGATAAATTTAAACTACAAAGTCTGGATACAAAGAAATATCAAGTAATTGTGAAAAAAGCATTGGATAGAGAAACAGAGGCAAAGCATGAAATTATCATCAGCTGTCAAGATAAAGGATCTCCTCCATTGCAAAGTAAGAATAAGTTCTCTATCCAAGTGACCGATGTCAATGATGTAAGACCACAGTTCTCTGTGGAGACATTTAAATTCTTCATTGAAGAGAATCAGAAATCCAGATTTTCTGTTGGTTTCATCAATGCAACAGATCCAGACTTGGGACTTGGAGGTAAACTCACTTATTCTCTGCTAACCAATAATAAACAATTTTTACCTTTCAAAGTCAAAGATGATGGCATGATTTCAGCAATTATGTCACTGGATCATGAGTTTCAAAACATTTATAAGTTTCAAGTATTTGTGAAAGATAATGGAATACCATCTCTGAATAATACAGTGAATGTGATTGTTGAAGTAACTGATAAAAATGATAATGCTCCATATTTTACATTTCCCAGTGTAAATCCTTATAACATGGATATTGTATATTTCCGGCATCATTCAAAGAATATCACGTCTCTAAAGGCAGCTGATGGAGATAGTCAAGAGAATGCATTTCTAAAATATGAAATAATTAGAGGCAATGACAAGCAGATATTCAGCATGAACCAGTATACTGGTTTGTTAAGTTTCAATCGAGTGCTTAGCCAACAAGATGCTGGCTCATATGAGCTAGTATTTGTTGTGAAGGATAGTGGTAGCCCAGTTCTATCAGCAACAACTAGTATGTTTTTTTACACTAACTGTAAGCAACAAGACAGAAATGCTAAAGTGCCATTCATACGATAACTGAAGATAAAGTTGATCTTACATCAGTGATTATTATTACGGTTGTAGCAGTGACAGTAGCAGTGATCATTACTGCTTCTATATCAGTATGTATCATTCGATGTAATGACCAGAGAAATGTAACCTATGCACATGCGATGAATCCACCAAATGTGGTTGGTGCAAATGTTGTTCCAAGTGGCAGGTACATGAGTGACCAGAGACATTTAATGTGCCCTTCAAAGCAGGGAATATCTTGGCCAACTGCTGTAAGTAAAACCCATGCTGATAAAATAAGAAATGCCCATATAAACCAACCAAGTATTGAATCTCGATCTGCAGAAAAACTACCCAGTCAGCAGCAAAGATCAGCTTCTCTTCCTCAGACACAAACTCAGACACAAAGTGAATCTAAAGTAAGTAGTCTTTTTTATACTGGAAATATTTGATGTGAAAAATATGGGAAGTTATAGAATATTATTCAATCTTTTTAAAGTAGATATAATTATTTTATTAATGTTGCCAATCATAATCAATATTTATGAGTATTTCGTATTGAAAACTTTATTGTTTTCAGAAGATATATAACTTTAATACAATTTTTAACCAAACAAAATGCAGATTTAATTATTCTTCTGAACTTTTTTAATTTTCATTATTAAACTTTCTTTCTCTTAAAAAATATTTTTTTACCAATTTGCAGTTAATTCAAATTTTTTTTATATCAGAAAAATATTTAGTAGCCTTTAAAAAATTTTCTAATTTTTTATTTTTTTTACTTAACAGCCCCATGTCCAAGATGATTTGATACTTCCAAATAACCTCAAAAATGGACAGCTTCAAGTTAGTTCTGTTGAATATCTCAATCATCCCTCTCACAAATTATCTCGTATCAACAGTAGACATAGGACGAATGATACAAGCACAACACAAGATGAAGTTTCTGGTACAAAATATATTTTTCTTTTTTTTTAATTGACTGAATTTGTTGCATTATTTCTTAAAAAGGAGGAAAAAGTGTTTTTAATTTTACAAAAAGAGTTATTTAAAATATGCAAATAATAGTGTAATTTCAGAAATGTTTTGAAAGCATTCAACTGCATATTTTTAACTTTTATTACCAGAAGATTTATATTTTTTTATGAGACTTTATTTCTTTAAGTAAAGTATTAAGTAGTAACAGAACATTCAGCTAAAATTAATTACTTTAAAATATGTTCATAAAATTGTTTAGGCAATGTTCTCAAAAAAAAGGGAACATGAAGTTTAAAATGTTTAATTTTCTCATTTACTTTTTTACAAAATGAAATTATGTTGCATTAAAGAAGGTTTTTATTGAAGTATGAAGTGAAAAATGAATTTTATTTTATGGATAAATTCAGATATCAATGATTTTTTTATCTTCTACATATTAATAGGATACTTTATAAATTAATAAATATTTGTTAAATATTCTTAACAGATTAAAACCGAAAAGAATTTAAATTACATTTTTTTCTTTTTAAACAAAATTTGTATCATTGAGAAATGTTTTTCATTGATTAACATTTTTTAATCTCTAGATGAATATGCTTCCCGGTATTGCAATCCTCAGCCAAAAAAGAGTGGGCAACCAACACAAGAAACAGAAATGACACCATTAGGACAAACTGTCAACTACCCAAGTGATACAACAATAGTAGCTAGGGGCTTTTACACACCAAACATTACACAAAATACTGATAACAAAGACTCTATGATAGAGGATATTAATTCTTCTGATATAAGTCAACAATCAGCAGGAAATATTTATCGCAATCCAAGACCCTTACCACCAGTTCCCCAATAATATTTGTACAAACACATAAAATTTCTACAGCAGAAACTTCATTCAATTTTGAATGGAAAATTTGATGAAATACTGCTTATTTTTCAGTTTAAAATTTAATTATAATGGCAGTAATTAAAAGATAAATAAGGAAAATTAAATAATTTTGTGATTAAAAACATTTTAAATCATTCATTTATTGTGAAATATATCATCAGTGAATTAACATCAAGAAAATATTTAAATTTTAAAACATTCTTACTTCATTCTGAAAACAAAGGCTTATCTTAGTTACAGAAGTAAACTATTGATGAAACATATTTTACCTCTAAAACTGTCTTATTGAAAATACAATTTATATTCTTAGCAAAACAATAAGAAAGATATATTCAATTTTTTTAAATAAACACAAGCCTGTTAATATACTTACGTGGATCATACTTTGATAGGATATTTATGATGTTTACAGAGAAAGAAAAAAGAAAGGAGCTTTTAAAGGACAAAGAGATTAACTGAAAAAGTGCATTTTGGGAAGCAAAGAATAATTTTAATTTTTTTAAATGATGTTTCATTTATAACTTATTTTTAAGTATAAAAGTATTTAAAATAAGTTTGTTTTTAAAAAATAATTCCAATTTAATGCAATGAAATTTAATTACTCACTGATGAATAGTCGTCATCACTTACTGTAGCAGCCATTACCCATACAACACACTCACTAGGATTCCTTCTCTCTGTATAACACCAGCATAAGAAGAAAGCAAACACTTTTCTTTTCAGTAATATTAGAAAACTACATGTATAAAGAGTAACATAACAAAAGATTAATTTAATGCTTTTGAAATACAGAAATTTCAACAAAACGGTAAGATATTTTTATATTCTCTTGTATGTATTTTTTCATACAAATAACGTGATACATTTATATGGGAAGATAAAAGTCTGCAACATTTGTTGTGTTCTTGTTAAAAATTGTGTGCATTCATTTTTCTCCAGTAATTATTGAACAATGATTTTCAGAAGAAATAATAGAAAACATAGGTAATTTATTATTCATCAATAAAAAATATTAATGACAGAACTAATGATTGAAATTCAAGTTTTCCTATTTTTTTATATAGAAATAAAGTGCACAAAAATATTGAATAGATTTGAATTCAGTGATTAACCATTATTTTTGTCAAATACTATTATATTTAAGATATAATTATTTTTTTTGTATTTTTGTCAGATAAGATATAACTATTCAATAATAATGTTTTTGAATATTTCAAATGAACTCCCAAATCTTTATATTGCAAAGTTAAATCTAAAATTACAGTTGTTTGTTATCTTAATCAATTTTTAAAACTATACATTTGTGTATGAGTGTGTTCTTTTCAAAATGTTGTGCAGATAAGACATGTAAATGTTTTTAATACAATAAGTGAAGAATCATTAACTGAATCATTTTAATTTAAATATTTAAGAGTATAATGAGTGTTAGAATGCTTTATTTTAACTTTTTCTCTGAATATATGTATCGGAAGGAAAATTTAATTTTAAATCTTTATGTAAAGAACTAATTTTTCATTATTTATAGATTTCAAGTATTTGAATATTTATTGAGTAAGTGAGTCTGACTTAAGAAATGTGTAAAATTGTTTTTTTCTTTCTTGTGCTGTTTAATTTGATTGTACTTTTCTGAAGTAAGATGAAATATTAAGATAAAGTATATACCAAATCATGACTCCTCAACATTACAATCTAAACTTATATCAATTTTGATCATTTATTTATACTATGCATAAACTATTACATGAAATGACTAAACAAAACTATAGATCTTAGTTAATTCTTTTGTTTAATTTTTTTACAATTTAATAAGCTTTTTCATTTCTCTTTGGTTATATAAGTTCTCTTTCTGTTTCTGTCTAGAAAAAATATAAATAAAAAACTATGATCACATGTATGTAGTTAATTTTATTTAACACTAATACCAGTTTTTAGCCCATTTAAAAAAAAATCTTCATTGTATCTTTATATTGTTTTACATTTGGCTCTAAATCCAAAAATTTACTGCTGTTTATACAGTTCTAAAAAGATAGTTGTAAAATAATGAACAAGCTTTGTATTTAAAATGTTTCTATCCAAAACAGAAGGAAGTAACTTCCTTCTAGTTTCTGAAGAAAATTCATAAAATTATTATGAAATATTGTTAGTGTTTGATATGTTATTCTTAATTTCTTATTTGTTTAAGAATTTAATATTAAGAATAACTAAAGCAATGAAGCTTTTGTTTCTTATACAAGATCATTTTTCATTGATTTAAGTGCTATCAAAAGTATACTGAATAAGTAAACATTAAGATTAAAATTTCTTTACTTCACTTGATAGTAATCAAATCTTATTTATGGCCTATTTTTTATCTTTTGTTGATAGAAATTTAATTCATTTCATATTAGATTAGTTATATTCTCTTAGAATTTTCTGAGATAAATTAAACACAAAGGAAAAATTTGTGAACATTGTTAACATGCTTTATTCTAAAATGAACAAAGTAATTGATATATTTAAGTTTATTTTATAAGATTAAAAATGAAGATTAAACATAATTAAATATCTGATATTTCAAACATAAAAAGAACATAATTGAACTTTTCTTTTTTTTTAATGGTGAATTATTGTGAATATTTGGACTATCATTGATGTATTTATTACTTACATTTCTCCTTCCTTTAAAAAATTATAATAATACAAATTTATTCCATTGCATTTGTGCTTGAAAAGATCTTGTTAAAATCTTTTCTGAACTTGGAACCAGTCAGTTTATGTGCACAAGATTTTCATTATTAGAACAAGAAATAAATTAACAGTGAAAAATTGTAGAGGTATGAATTAAGGTAAAATGCACAATAAAATAGTAAAAATTATTTGGAACTTTGTTGGAGAGAGATTTGTAAATAATCATGAGATTATATTTTCAACTTTTCATGTATTATTTATACCGTGACACATTACCAAAGTCTATTTAATTCATAAGTTAACTAACCTGGCATATCAATATTTTATATTGCAGTTTGGTTGGATATCTTACGAACAAGAAAGCATCAAACTTAAAACATTCATTACAAATATGTTATTAAAAATATGTTTCCTGCTTTTGATATTACATCATTCTTGCTGTATTGACTTGACATTCAAAGTAGAAGAAGGAAAAAGTCCTGGAACTTACCTTGGAGACATTGCAGCTGATTCTAATGTCATGGATGATGTGGCAATCCAAGATCAAAATCTAATCACATTCAGTCTTATGGAACAGGATGGAACAAGCAGCTCTCCATTATTCCGCATTTCTAAAAAGACAGGAAAACTCTACACAGCACAAACATTGGATGCTGAGTCTTTATGCAAATTTAACAAAGAGTGTTCTCTTATGATAGATATTGCAGTACAAAAATCCAAACGGATCATGAAGATATTAGAAATTAAAATCATAATATTAGATGTAAATGATCATCAACCAGAGTTTCCTGATAAACAAGCTACTATTGAATTTTCTGAAGATATTGCTATAGGGACCAAAATATCAATCCCTAATGCGATTGACAAAGACATTGGAGTTATCAATTCTCAGATTACTTATGAACTTAAGAAATATAAAGATGAACCATTTGGATTAACAGTTTCAAAAAATGTGGACAGAACATCTGATCTCTACATTGTCCTCAAAGAAAGACTGGACAGAGAAGTGAAAGACAGCTACATGGTAAAAGTGATTGCTAAAGATGGCGGATTGCCTGCTAAACAGAGCATTTTAGATGTACACGTTTCAGTTGCTGATGTTAATGATAACCCTCCAGTCTTCTCTCAAAATCTTTATAATGTTACAATAAAGAATGAACCAAGTGAAACATCTTCCATTGCAACTTTATCAGCCACAGATTTAGATTCTGGTAAAAATGGAAGAGTCACTTATCATTTTAGTACAAAAACATCTGATGTTGCTAAAAATCACTTCAAACTGAATGAACAGACTGGACAGATATTTTTAGGGGAGAAATTTACTTTAAGTAATATGCTGGCATATAACCTATTTGTGGAGGCATCAGATGGGGGTAGTCCATCTTTAACTGCAAAATCAATGGTTCAGGTGAATGTGATAAACCAACAAAATAATCCCCCAACAATTCATTTGAAATTTTTGTCAGCATCAGGAAAAGATTCAACATCAGTTTCTGAAGATATTGAAGTTGGCAGTTCAATTGCTTATGTAAAAGTGACTGATCATGATGTTGGACAAAATGGAGAAGTGAGTTGCGATCTCCATTATGATAAATTTAAACTGCAGAGTTTGGATACAAAAAAATATCAAGTAATTGTGAAAAAAGCATTGGATAGAGAAACAGAGGCAAAGCATGAAATTATCATCAGCTGCCAAGATAAAGGATCTCCTCCATTGCAAAGTAAGAATAAGTTCTCTATCCAAGTGACCGATATCAATGATGTAAGGCCACAGTTCTCTGTGGAGACATTTAAATTCTTCATTGAAGAGAATCAGAAATCCAGATTTTCTGTTGGCTTCATCAATGCAACAGATCCAGACTTGGGACTTGGAGGTAAACTCACTTATTCTCTGCTAACCAATAATAAACAATTTTTACCTTTCAAAGTGAAAGATGATGGCATGATTTCAGCAATTATGTCACTGGATCATGAGTTTCAAAACATTTATAAGTTTCAAGTATTTGTGAAAGATAATGGAATACCATCTCTGAATAATACAGTGAATGTGATTGTTGAAGTAACTGATAAAATGATAATGCTCCATATTTTACATTTCCCAGTGTTAATCCTTATAACATGGATATTGTATATTACCGGCATCATTCAAAGAATATCCGTCTCTAAAGGCAGCTGATGGAGATAGTCAAGAGAATGCATTTCTAAAATATGAAATAATCAGAGGCAATGACAAGCAGATATTCAGCATGAACCAGTATACTGGTTTATTAAGTTTCAATCGAGTGCTTAGCCAACAAGATGCTGGCTCATATGAGCTAGTATTTGTTGTGAAGGATAGTGGTAGCCAGTTCTATCAGCAACAACTAGTATGTTTTTACACTAACTGTAAGCAACAAGACAGAAATGCTAAGTGCCATTCATACGATAACTGAAGATAAAGTTGATCTTACATCAGTGATTATTATTACGGTTGTAGCAGTGACGGTAGCAGTGATCATTACTGCTTCTATATCAGTATGTATCATTCGATGTAATGACCAGAGAAATGTAACCTATGCCCATGCGATGAATCCACAAAATGTGGTTGGTGCAAATGTTGGTCCAAGTGGCAGGTACATGAGTGACCAAAGACATTTAATGTGCCCCTCAAAGCAAGGAATATCTTGGCCAACTGCAGTAAGCAAAAGTCATGCAGATAAAATAAGAAGTGCACATATAAATCAACCAACCAGAGAATCACGTTCTGCAGAAATGCTTCCCAGTCAGCAGAAGAGATCGGCTTCTCTACCCCAAACACCAGCACTAACACAAATGCAACCACAGCCACAGGTAAAGCCATGTTTTTTATCTCTCTTTCTCTCTCTCTCTTTTTAATGACTAGTTTTCTTAAGAATTTTTTTGTTTTTGTTTTTTACAAAATTATCTTTTAAATAGAAATCCTATCATATTTGAACATTATTTTATGTAAATCTAATTAAATACTTTTTGAAATATTTGTTATACAAAAATAAATAAATCTCCAAATATTATAATTTGAAATTTACCATTTTTTTGTGTTATTTTTGTTTTAAATGCTTACAATTTAATATAGCAAACATTTTTCTCATAGTATTTATCTTTCACATTCTTTAAGTAATCTACTTTGTGTGTCTTCTTTAATGATCTTAGTATGAACAAGAAACCCTCCTCCATAAAACTTGACATTTGGTCACTTGGTTTGATTTTAGAAATTGAGTCTGGTCAGAGATCTTTCAACACACTCTTTGTATATTTCACATATTTAACCCAGCAATGTTTTACATCTGTTTTTTTATTCTTCTGTAAGAAAAGCAAAAGCAAATTGTTTTTTCAAGATTTTTTTCTTTTTCTATTATATTTTATTCCTATTTTTCTTTTAATGCTTTCTGCTTATTAAAATACTTTTTTCTTGTCATATTTTATGCTAAAAGAAATATTTTAAGAAAATTTTCTAAATTTTGTCAATAATTTGACTTTAAGATATCATTTTCCATTACTTAGTATTTGCAAAAAAGAAGTAGATATTTTATGTTTTAACTTATTTTCAGGCACACATCGAAGATGATATAGCACTTGCAAACAGTGCAAAAAGTAAAACCCAGATCAGTTCTTCTGAATATCTCAATTACCCATCACCAAAATTGTCTCGTAACAACAGCAAGCTTAGTAGAAAGGGGAAAAACTCACTGCAAAGTCAAGAAATTTCAGGTAGGTTACAATAAGTTCTGCTTTTACAGTAACAAAAGATAATTCATGTTTGAATAATGTCTGCAACTTTTATCTAAAAGCAAAAATTATTTTTCACACTGAAACTCTTAATTTCAAAATATAACATAACTTTCCATGAAGCAGTTATTATAAATTCAATATAAAATTAAACTTTTAGATAAATATTCAACTTGCATTCATATTTTCAAATAACAGTTGATATATTCCAAATATTTACTAAAATTAATTCCATGGTGATCAGATGAAAGATTTTGCACAGTCATTTATTTATAATCCTTATTTAATGTTGTTTTTATGTTTTTTTACAATTAGAATTAAATATTTGACAAAGTTTTGATATTTAAAGAATGATTTAAAAATTGAGTTGAGTTTGAATGCATAAATTCATTATAGACTGATATAAGCTGTGTTTTCAATGTGTTTAAGAAATACATTTGAAAATAAATTTGAAGTTTTGCCAGATTTTTCAATTAGCTCAAAATAAATCATTATTATTTGGTAATTAAATCTCTAAAGATAATTTTTATTTATGTTGGTGATCCCATATTTTGTTCAGGTCCATAGAAATTCACCATAACTTTGCTTTAATTCTTTTTCAGCTTTTACATATCAATATACAATTAGAAAATTTCTTTATCAAAAATCTTTGGGAAAAATAACTTCTTAAACAGCATTATGAGAAACAGTTGCATAAAATTGAAAGTAACACAAAATCATCAAATAATATTTATTATAAAAAATATTATTAATTAAAATTAATTATTAGTTATGTTTATTCATGTTTAGAACTTAAGGAGAACAGATGTCAGTTTCAAATAATTTTATTTGGATTTCTCAATGAAAGCTCTGCATTCAAATATGAAATTAATTGGTATTAGTGTAAAAGCAAATTATAAGAATAACTTCAAACTAGCATCTATATAAAACAATTATAACAAATGTTTATTTTTCTATACAAAACTGTGTTTAATAACATTTTGTAATATATATTTTTACAAAATTTTCAAGAAATAGAAAAATAAATCAATGTTTGACATACTGTAATCAATTTTCGAATATGACATGTACTGTTAGAACAATGTCTGCAATTTTGTATAATTTTTCATTTTTTCAGAAGTCTACAATACTCAGTACTGTAATCCTCAACCAAAGCAGAATGATCAGGCAACACTAGAAACCGAGATGAAGCCATTAGGACAGACTGTCAGCTACCCAAGTGATACGACAATTGTGGCCAGAGGCTTCTATACACCAAGCCTTTCACAAAATACTGATAACAAAGACTCTGTGACAGAGGATAGTAATTCTTCTGATATAAGCCAGCAATCAGCAGGAAATATTTATCGAAATCCAAGACCCTTACCCCCAGTTCCTCAATGATATTTTAACCACTGTCATATTTATCTTTTCATAATATATTCATAAAAAATATACTTTTATTGACTTTTGAAATTATAAACATTAAACAAAAAAATAATTAAGATGGATAAGAAATATTAGCACTCTTTCTAAATAAAAGTAACTTGAAAATTTTACTGAATTAGGTAGTAATAAAAATAATTATTTTTTTAAAACAGATAATACAGAAATTGTATTGCTAAAATTACTACTGTTCTTCCTTGAAAACTTAGAGATTTTGATTAAAGATACACCTGACAAAATACATTTTCTCTTGCAACTCTCTCAAAAACTCTATAAATATTAAATGTTCTTATACTGACATTGGTTATAAATTGACACAAATTCTTTTTTATACTTACATGGGAGGCACTTTTAAGCAATAACTGACAAAAGCCATCATGGTGTTTCTGAAGAGAGAAAGAAGAAAGCAGGCTGCAAGAAACAAAGGGCTAAAAATGATAAATTGCATTTTGGGAGTTAAAATTGCTTTTTCAAAAATCATTTTTTTATCAAAAATTTTTTCTCCATATATGTATATTTTTAAAAATTTATGTAGTTAAAACTATCTGACGAAAAAAATAAATAGTTAATAGTAAATCCAGTTAGGTCTGATTTTTCTATGGTGAATAGTAGTCATCACTTACTGTAGCTGCCATAGTGCACACAGCACATTCACTAGGACTGCTGCCTTCTCTCTCATGTCAACCTTAAATAAACCCATTTACTGTAATGATTCTTTCAAAACAACAGCTGCAGAAATTATATTGAAAATGTAGTTCCTTTCTTGTCACAGAATTGTGTTTTTGACAACAAAGGTAAGTAAATTATAAAAATTTTGACTCTTGCTTTTTCTCTTTTATTACAAATGATATGCCAGGCATGAACACACATATAAAGTAATATATGCAATATAATTCCATCATGTTTGTTAAATATCCAAGATCATTTTTCATTGATTTAAGTGCTTTCAAAAGTATACTGAATAGTAAACATTAAGGTTAAAATTTCTGTACTTGATAGTAATCAAATCTTATTTATGGCCTATTTTTTATGTTTTGTTGATAGAAATTTAATTCATTATATTCATTCAGAATATGTCTAAACACATGTCTCTGATTAAAAAAGATGAAAATAATTATTCTAAGTTTACTTCAGCCATATTATTTTCCATTTATAAATTTGATTTGCTTTAATTTCTTTATAGTTAAAATTAATTTTAAAGATTTAGTGCTATGCAAAGCTAGTTTTTATGTTCTTGTGTTTAGAGTTTAAAACAAATGTAACTAACTCATCATATTAATCTACTTGTTTCTTTATTATAATGTTGTCTTTTTGTAAAATGTATGTCTGTCTTGGTCTTACACAATTTTTACAAAATATATGTTTAGAAGAGGATACATCAGTTATTTATGCTATCTTCCCATTGAAACAGATCAAGCTTTCAATCTATAAGCTTTAAAGAAATAAGAAATGATTATTTCCGCTACAAAAATGGCTGCTGTGAAACAAATCTCAAAATGCAAAAAATATAAAATCTCTTTCTAAGAGATGTTTTTAATTTTGCTAGAGAAAACATAATTTTATTATAAAAGAAATTAATTTTAATTTCTATTCCTGCTATAATTATTACATCTGATATTGTAAGAAAATATGCAAGTATCATTCATCTCCCAAAATAGGAAATACAAATTTACTGTAGTTTAATCAGGGATATGTGTTTAGATATACTCTTGTAAAATTACAATTAATGTCTTAAAGTAAGTACTATTCAAAATATCATAAAATCCTCTTCATTTTAAGAGTAAGAATGGATTTTTATTTTTGATTTTAGGAACATTATCGCATATCAAAGTCAATCACAGCCACATACTTCAACGGAAACATGCTCTTAGGAATATATATTCTCACTAGTTTCCTATGCTTTTCTCAAGGTGTAGATCTAACATTCAAAGTGGAAGAAGGGAAAAGTCCTGGAACTTACCTTGGAGATATTGCTGCTGATTCTAATGTTATGGATGATGTGGCAATCCAAGATCAAAATCTAATCACATTCAGTCTTATGGAACAGGATGGAACAAGCAGCTCTCCATTATTCCGGATTTCTAAAAAGACTGGAAAACTGTACACTGCCCAAACATTGGATGCTGAGTCTGTTTGTACATTTAACAAAGAATGTTTTTTGATGGTTGATGTTGCAGTTCAAAAGGAAAATACAATAAGCAGAATATTAGAATTAAAAGTTATAATTCAGGATGTAAATGATCATCAGCCTGAATTTCCTGATAAACAAATCACAATAGAGTTTGATGAAGGTGATGGTAAAGGAATGAGAAAGTTAATACCAAATGCAATTGACAAAGATGTTGGAATAGTTAATTCTCAAATTACTTATGAGCTAAAAAAATATAAAGATGAGCCCTTTGGTTTATCTGTTTCTAAAAATGTTGATGGAACATCAGATCTTGCTTTAATTCTTCAAGAAAGTTTGGATAGAGAAGTGAAAGATAACTACATGGTGAAAGTGATTGCCAAAGATGGTGGAAGTCCACAGAAACAGAGTATTTTGGATATTCATATCTCTGTAACAGATATCAATGATAATGCTCCTGTTTTTTCTCAAAATGTCTATAATGTCACAATAAAAAATGAACCAAGTGAAACTTCTTCCATTGCAACTCTATCAGCCACAGATTTAGATTCTGGTAAAAATGGAAGAATTACTTATCATTTTAGTACAAAAACAACTGATGTTGCTAAAAACCACTTCAAACTGAATGAACAAACTGGACAAATTTTCTTAGAGAAGAAATTTACAATAGGTAATATGATGACACATACATTGTACGTAGAAGCACAAGATCAAGGCAGACCATCTTTAACTGCAAAATCAATGGTTCTGGTAAATGTGATAAACCAACAAAATAATGCTCCAACTATTCATCTGAAATTCCTGTCAGCATCAGGAAAAGATTCAACATCTGTATCAGAAGGAATTAAAGTTGGCAGTTCAATTGCATATGTAAAAGTGACTGATCATGATGTTGGACAAAATGGAGAAGTGAGTTGCGATCTCCATTATGATAAATTTAAACTGCAAAGTCTGGATACAAAGAAATATCAAGTAATTGTGAAAAAAGCATTGGATAGAGAAACAGAGGCAAAGCATGAAATTATCATCAGCTGCCAAGACAAAGGATCTCCTCCATTGCAAAGTAAGAATAAGTTCTCTATCCAAGTGACCGATGTCAATGATGTAAGACCACAGTTCTCTGTGGAGACATTTAAATTCTTCATTGAAGAGAATCAGAAACCAGATTTTCTGTTGGCTTCATCAATGCAACAGATCCAGACTTGGGACTTGGAGGTAAACTCACTTATTCTCTGCTAACCAATAATAAACAATTTTTACCATTCAAAGTCAAAGATGATGGCATGATTTCAGCAATTATGTCACTGGATCATGAGTTTCAAAACATTTATAAGTTTCAAGTATTTGTGAAAGATAATGGAATACCATCTCTGAATAATACAGTGAATGTGATTGTTGAAGTAACTGATAAAAATGATAATGCTCCATATTTTACATTTCCCAGTGTTAATCCTTATAACATGGATATTGTATATTACCGGCATCATTCAAAGAATATCACGTCTCTAAAGGCAGCTGATGGAGATAGTCAAGAGAATGCATTTCTAAAATATGAAATAATCAGAGGCAATGACAAGCAGATATTCAGCATGAACCAGTATACTGGTTTATTAAGTTTCAATCGAGTGCTTAGCCAACAAGATGCTGGCTCATATGAGCTAGTATTTGTTGTGAAGGATAGTGGTAGCCCAGTTCTATCAGCAACAACTAGTATGTTTTTTACACTAACTGTAAGCAACAAGACAGAAATGCTAAGTGCCATTCATACGATAACTGAAGATAAAGTTGATCTTACATCAGTGATTATTATTACGGTTGTAGCAGTGACGGTAGCAGTGATCATTACTGCTTCTATATCAGTATGTATCATTCGATGTAATGACCAGAGAAATGTAACCTATGCCCATGCAATGAATCCACCAAATGTGGTTGGTACACCAAATATTGGTCCAAGTGGCAGGTACATGAGTGACCAGAGACATTTAATGTGCCCTTCAAAGCAGGGAATATCTTGGCCAACTGCTGTGAGCAAAACCCATGCTGATAAAATAAGAAGTGCACATATAAACCAACCAAGCAGATCATCCCATTCTACAGAAAAGCTACCTAATCAACAAAACAGATCGGCCTCTCTTCCACAAACAGAAACACAACTGTTACCACAGGTAAATGCATGTTTTATTACGTTGTTGATAATGTATATTTTAATTGGATTTAAAAAAAAAAAAAAATCCATCCTTCTCTCATCCTAATTGGGAAAATATTTTTCATTTTATTAATTACTTTTTTTTTATTAATTTATATTTTCCATAACTTAATAATTTCTTTATTCTTCTTTATCTTTTAGATGCAAGCAAATACCTAGTTTTATTATCTTATTATGGAGAAATACATCTTGATGTAAATCTTGTATATTTAATTTTAATCCAGCTTTTGATGTTTTTCATGTACATTTTTTTAAATAGAAGTTGTTTACCCTTCATTAATTTACCCATCACAATTAAAATCCCTTTGACAGTTTCTGATCCCTTTTTCCATTATTTTTGTTTTCTTTGGTATTTGCTGTAGATTAGATATTTTTGATATACTAAGTGAAATAAAAAATATTTTTTATAGCTTATTTTCCTCTGTCTACTAAGCAGACATATAACCATCATCCGGTGTCTCACCATGGGATAATGAAAAGATCAATGAGAGAGATAGTGATAATAGTTAATGAGTTTATCTAAGTAAACCGTTATGATCATGTTATGAGTTTGATCCTTACTGGATGCCCTATATGCTTAGTCTTAATTCCTTATATAAATGTACTAATGAATATTTTTTGTTATATTCAGCAGAGCAATGACCAAGATGTCATATTGCTACCTAGTAGTCCTAAGACAAACAAACCCCATCAAGTCAGCTCTTCTGAGTACCTCAACTACCCGTCACCAAAACTGTCTCGGACTGACAAGAGAAATAGTAAAAAGGAAGGAAATTCAAGACAAAATGAAATTGCAGGTAATTTTTACCTCACTTTGTTGATTCACATATTATCAATGCACTTTTTACACTTTAATTATTTTTTATCTACAACAAAAATGATACTATGTTGAACAGTATTCTTATAAAAAGTTTTTTTTTTTTTCTTTTTACCATAATGAAGTGATGCTCATTTCTGAGTATAGATAAATCAGAGAAACCATCCTTTTGAAAGAATGAAGTCATTACTTGTATTGATTATAATCTTACTACATGATTTTAGTTAATCCATTCTACAGCCTTTTTTTCAGACACACAGTCTGTAACGAGAGAGAGGAGTTTTCCTTTTCTTTATTTTTTTTTTTTCACAGAAAAATATGCTAACAAATAGAAAGAAAATGATGGCTTATATACTGACCGATTGTATGTCTGAAGAAGGTTGTAAAATTGATTGGCCAAATTGTGGTAAGCAGTACCAAGAATGATTTCAGTAGCCCAAATAATTTTCCAAATGATAATGACTCTTTGAAGAATTAAAAAAAAAATCCTGTCACCTGCCCCAAGCAAGGAAATAAAGTCACTAAGATGTAAAGGATGTGAAAAAATATGAGAAAAAGAAAAACATTATTAAGGAGAAAGAACAATAAAAAAAACAGGAATTAAGAAGACAAAAAATAATGATCACCATTGCATTTAAATTTTTGAAGATCAAAGTAAACTGGAAAGCAAGAGGCTGGAAGAGTGTTCCTCAAGCAAGAAATGCAAGAGAAGAAACTGCTGCCAATCTAGTACTGTGCTTATATTTGTAAAGTTGAAGTACCGAAGAGGAAAGCTCATCAGAACAATTACTAAGAAAAGATTTATAGAAAAGGCACAAGGAAGCTACCTTATAACAGTGGGAAAGTGACTGAAGCTAAGATACCAGGTCAGATCATATGAGTATGAGAGAATGCTGAAAAGTACTAAGCTCAACCAACTTCCCAAAATTTAACCAAATGACAAAATATAAGATTTTTTTAATTTTTAGAAAGTTCTTAATTAGGCCATGAACTTTCTGTAAATATTTTATAGAGTGTTCAAAATTTTAAAATTTTCTTAAATATAGTAACATAGCATCTAATGTGAGGATTAGCTATTTTGAATTTTTAAAAATTTAAACATTAAATATCTAATAAATTACAAATGATTAATTTCAGAATTCTTTTCATCTACTGTTTACAAATTAAAATATTAATGTAAATAAATATTATGTTTTTTTTTTATATAGAACTCAGTCTGCAATATTTTATAGTTTTTAAATGGAAACATGATTTGTATCTATTTGATAATGATTTAATATCCTGATCAAAATTTAAAGTAATATTTTGTTTAGTTTTTCTTTTCATTGATTATGCTTTATCAAAATAAACGTTTTCTTCATTAATGCTTTCCAGAAGTATACACTTCCCAGTATTGCAATTCTGAACAAAAACAGAGTGAACAACCAGCACAAGAAACAGAGATGAGGCCATTGGGACAGACTGTCAACTACCCAAGTGATACAACAATTGTGGCCAGAGGCTTCTATACACCAAGCCTCACACAAAATATTGACAACAAAGACTCTCTGACAGAGGACAGTAATTCTTCTGATATAAGTCAACAATCAGTAGGAAATATTTATCGAAATCCAAGACCCTTACCCCCAGTACCTCAGTAGATTAACTTTTTCATGAAACTGAATATTTTATAGATCTAAGATACATGGAAGTTGAAAATTCCATTAAAATATTTTTTTTTAATTAAAACAATTATCAAATAGTATAAAGTAAAGTTATAAAAATATAGAATCATTTTAAAAAATTAATGAATTGAGCACATTGATGTACAATTGACAATCATTTTGGAAATGATATGTCAGCAATATTTTAATTCAAAAAGATTTCCTGTCGTTTCTTTTAAAGAGACTTTGGTATGTTACAATGGGGAACATGTTTGTAAGATTATTTACTCTTAGAAGTAATGTTGCATAAATTTTAAATTAATGCAAAAAAACATTAATTAGACTTTTTTCATAATATTAGGTAGCTATTAATAAATAAATACAAAAGTTTTTATATACTCACTTGAGCTAAACACTTTGATGGGAAATCAGGAAAGCCATTATGATGTTTGGGAAAAGAGAAAAAAGAAAGCCGTCTGTAAGAACAAAGAACTGAAATAACATATTGCATTTTGGGAATGAGGATATATTTTTTTTAAATATAATTTCTTGATCCATTTTCTTTTTAAATATATACTTCTAAATATCTCACTATACAAAATTATTTCATGTAAAAAAAAAAAATCAAAATTGAATTCTCAATGTAAATTTCTCTATGATGAATAATAGCCATTATCAATTGTAGCAGCCATTGCACACACAGCAAATTCACTAGGACTGCTGTACTTTTTCTCACATCAGTGAAAAGAAACTCACACCATTCCTCTGAATATTATTTATCAAAAACACCAGCTGCAGAGATTTGTGATAAAAATGTAGTTTTCATCTTATCCAAAAATAATGAATCAGTAATTTTTGAAAAAGGTAAGATCATTTTTGATTTTCTATTTGTTTTCTTTTGTCTGAATGATATTACATTTTTTATATTAAACTACAGGTTCGTTCTTTTTTTGCTTTTTATAATATAGTTATCTTTAGGTGAATTAGGACACTCCCCCCAATATTTTAGGACTTTGTAAAAAGCTAAACTTTTCAAGACATAAAGGAATTTCTAACTTCCAACTATTTATGTATTACATTAGTATTGATAAACTATCATAGCATTATGTTATTGAAAATATAATTTTTACTTTGATTATAGTCACTATCTAAATAGATAAATTCAATTTATAGTTTAGAATATTCAGCAGTTAAACTTCTATTTTGTAATATTGTTAATTTTTTTTGTTAAATTTTATGTGAGAATTGGATATAGGTAACAGCAGTCATAACGATTCTTCACATATGAATTTTGTCATAATCCTGTGTGTATCTGTGTTTTACCATTTTGTCAAAGTGAAATCAACTTGAAGGCCATGTCTATTAAAAAAAATTACCAAATTATTTAAAATAAATTGCAAAAATATTGTATTTGACAGTATTGAGGATTTTCTGTTTCTTAAGCTGATGATCTTTAATTTATTGATATTCAATTAAATATAAATTCAGTTTATTATTTCCCTCAAAATTAAATATAAAATATTAAATCATTTTTGGCATTGCTTTGACATTTTTACTTCAGTATATTTCTATTAAATTTTTATTAAAAATTTTATTTTAGAAATAAAATTTAGCAAAAGATTTAAATCCTAAAATAACTCTTCTGACTTTTAAGTAATCTTTACAGATTTAGTTTTTAAGTTTCAGTATTTTACTATTGACAATGACAGATACAATTTAAATAAAAGAATTTCAGTTTCTCTTTATCTCAGAAAGATAAAATGAAATATATGAAAATAAGATATAACAACCCCAAAGTTCAAAATGAGGATTACTTAACTTGGATTTTAAACCTATATTTTACATAAATTATTTTATTTTAAATTCTATTATTCTTGGAATATTTCCCTGTTTGAATCTATAGTAAACCTCACAACTGGATAAATATACTTGTCAAATTTGACTAAATGAAAAATATATTCATTAAAAATTTTAAATATTAGAAAAATCTTTGTGGGCTTAATGGACTTGGCAAAAAATTCTGCAATATTTTGTTCAGATTTTAACAAATATATTTTTTGTTTTGATGTTACTTTTATATTTACTTCATTTCTATTTGGCTTTGGTAAATTATAATGCACTGTGACAAGATAGTTTAAAATACACTAACAGATTGTTATTTAATTACTTACTGACTTTTTTACACTACAATCTCTGTATAAATGTAATTTTTTTTATTATAAAAGAATTATGAAGTTTCATCACAGGAATACTTAAGAAATTGTGACTTTTTAAACCTTTTTACTCTTTCCATTCTTTCAGAGCTTTTTCTATAACCAAAGACATATGTGTTTTTCACACATCTGCAAAATAAGTAAACATACACACATATTCATTTTTTAATGTGCTGCTTTATATTTTTGGAGCACCTACTCAGTGGCTAATTATACTGACCATTGTAGGATAATTTTTTTTATTTTCTTCCTAATGAGGAGAGAGAGGTTTAAATTGGCTAGTTTCACAAATGTGTCAGTACAATAAGAAAGGTACTGAGCCAGGGTTTTAAATATCTAGGGATCAGGGGCATCTGCTGTCCTACCTAATTGACAATAAAAAGCTGATCAACAAACTAATGGGAGTTTGTGGCTAACATAAAAAATTTACAAGTTTACGTCAGTTTCATGAAATAAGAATTTTTCATCTCTTACATTCTAGCATTTTTACTCAGTAATCACTATATCTAATTTATTAGGTGTAAAACCAATTTTCTTTTCCTTCTGCATGTTAAATGTAAATTGAGAAACATACAAGAAAAAGTTATCATTCTGTTCATATATTAATATTAGCTAAATACACTCATGAGAGAAGTAATTAAAGCTGATATAACATTTTTGTCTATTCCATAAGAAACGATTTTAAGCTGCCTGGAATAATCATGCATGTATAGGTACATAAAATACTCCATGGTTTAATGATGAAAAAACATTGTTTTGGTATGGTAAATATTTTTCAACATAATTTTCATTCTCATCAAAACATTTACTCAATACTTATCCATTAAAATTTCAAATCAAATTACTGAAGAGAAACTGTAATTTTGTAAATGATTTCAATTTTTTAAATTTGAAAAATATCTTTCCCAGAAAATATGAATTCTTATATTTATTCAAATGAAATAAATATTTTCTATTATTACAGATACATCACTACTTCACTTGGAACTTGAAAAGACATAAAATATGTTAGTTCAAGTGTACCTTCTTCAGTTATCATTATGCATATGTTTGACTGCAGATTTGACTTTCAAAGTTGAGGAAGGAAAAAGTCCTGGCACTTACCTGGGAGATATTGCTGCTGATTCTAATGTCATGGATGATGTGGCAATCCAAGATCAAAATCTAATCACATTCAGTCTCATGGAACAGGATGGAACGAGTAGCTCTCCATTATTCCGCATTTCTAAAAAGACAGGAAAACTCTACACGGCACAAACATTGGATGCTGAATCTCTGTGTACATTCCACAAGGAATGCTTTCTGATGGTTGATGTTGCAGTTCAGAAATCTAAAAGAATTATGAAAATTTTAGAAATTAAAATCATACTAAAAGATGTAAATGACCATCAGCCTGAATTTCCTGAAAAGCAAGTTACAGTTGAGTTTGAAGAAAATGTCAAGAAGGGAACAAAAGTATTAATTCCCAATGCCATAGATAAAGATGTTGGAGTTATAAATTCTAAAATTACATACCAACTGAAAAAAGGCAACAAGGAACCATTTGCACTGTTTGTCATCAAAAAAGTTGATGGAACATCAGATTTGAGTATTGTCTTAGAGGATGAACTTGATCGAGAAGTGAAAGCTGCCTACCAAATTGAATTAATTGCAAGAGATGGAGGGTCACCACCTAAACAAAGTGTTTTAGTTGTTCACATCTCAGTGACAGACATCAATGATAACATTCCAGTTTTCTCCCAAAATGTCTATAATGTTTCTATTAAAAATAATCCAAGTGAAACTTCTTCCATCGCAACTTTGTCAGCAACAGATTTAGATTCTGGTAAAAATGGAAGAGTCACTTATCATTTTAGTACAAAGACATCTGATGTTGCTAAAAATCATTTTAAACTGAATGAACAAACTGGACAGATTTTCTTAGAGAATAAATTTACACTGGCTAATATTCTGACACATAATTTATATGTTGAAGCCAAAGACGGAGGTAGCCCACCACTAGAGTCACTTGCAATGGTTTTGGTAAATGTAATCAACCAACAAAATAATCCTCCAACTATTCACTTGAAATTTTTATCAGCTTCAGGAAAAGATTCAACATCAGTTTCTGAAGATATTGAAATTGGCAGTTCAATTGCATATGTAAAAGTGACTGATCATGATGTTGGACAAAATGGAGAAGTGATTTGTGATCTCCATTATGATAAATTTAAACTGCAGAGTCTGGATACAAAGAAATATCAAGTAATTGTGAAAAAAGCATTGGATAGAGAAACAGAGGCAAAGCATGAAATTATCATCAGCTGTCAAGATAAAGGATCTCCTCCATTGCAAAGTAAGAATAAGTTCTCTATCCAAGTGACCGATGTCAATGATGTAAGACCACAGTTCTCTGTGGAGACATTTAAATTCTTCATTGAAGAGAATCAGAAATCCAGATTTTCTGTTGGATTCATCAATGCAACAGATCCAGACTTGGGACTTGGAGGTAAACTCACTTATTCTCTGCTTACCAATAATAAACAATTTTTACCTTTCAAAGTCAAAGATGATGGCATGATTTCAGCTATTATGTCACTGGATCATGAGTTTCAAAACATTTATAAGTTTCAAGTATTTGTGAAAGATAATGGAATACCATCTCTGAATAATACAGTGAATGTGATTGTTGAAGTAACTGATAAAAATGATAATGCTCCATATTTTACATTTCCCAGTGTTAATCCTTATAACATGGATATTGTATATTATCGGCATCATTCAAAGAATGTCACGCATCTAAAGGCAGCTGATGGAGATAGTCAAGAGAATGCATTTCTAAAATATGAAATAATCAGAGGCAATGACAAGCAGATATTCAGCATGAACCAGTATACTGGTTTATTAAGTTTCAATCGAGTGCTTAGCCAACAAGATGCTGGCTCATATGAGCTAGTATTTGTTGTGAAGGATAGTGGTAGCCCAGTTCTATCAGCAACAACTAGTATGTTTTTTACACTAACTGTAAGCAACAAGACAGAAATGCTAATGCCATTCATACGATAACTGAAGATAAAGTTGATCTTACATCAGTGATTATTATTACGGTTGTAGCAGTGACGGTAGCAGTGATCATTACTGCTTCTATATCAGTATGTATCATTCGATGTAATGACCAGAGAAATGTAACCTATGCCCATGCAATGAATCCACCAAATGTGGTTGGTACACCAAATATTGGTCCAAGTGGAAGGTACATGAGTGACCAGAGACATTTAATGTGCCCTTCAAAGCAGGGAATATCTTGGCCAACTGCTGTGAGCAAAACACATGCCGATAAAATAAGAAGTGCACATATAAACCAACCTAGCAGACAATCCCATTCTGCAGATATTCTTCCTGTTCAGCAGAAAAGATCAGCTTCTCTTCCACAAACTTCATCTATATCCCATAATGAACTCCAGGTATATTATTATTTTTTTTTACTGATTATATTGACATTGTATAATCTTTTTTAATGTTTTTGTTTTATCCCTATATATATATATATATATATATATATATAAAGAAATATAGTTTTCTGGTGTGCTATATTTATGAGATAAGATGCTTGATATCAGAAGTAGAGCATATGTAAATATAAATATAAAAGTGAACATAGAAGTCAATACTCAGAAGAAAGGCTGTTTCATGCTAGACATAATTGATTGCCTGATGATTACGTCTAGCAGGAAACTGCCTGTTGCCTCTGAATGTTGACTTTATGTTCACTTTTTTTTATATATATATATATATATATATATATAGAGAGAGAGAGAGAGAGATAACATTGTAGCCTCTGTCTGTGTTTGTTTATGAATACCTCCTGGAGTTTTGGAGATAGAACCCCTTAACCATATATATTCTGAAACTACACTACCCAGAGTACTAGGATAAGTATATTTTATATTGAGGAATGGCAGTCCCACCAGGGGTGGTCACAAATTTCCCACTTTTCTCCATTGATGTAAATGATTCCTATCTCAAATTATAGAAGTAGAAAACCAGAAAATGGAGGTCACATCAACAAGATCATTGAGTTATATTGAAAAGCATCATTTTTCTCCACACATTATAACAATGATTTAAAATCAATCATCATTTTCTTACAAAAAAATATGTGATACACAGCAAGACACAGATAATTCAGCTAGTGTATATATAAAATCATACCCATATATAAACTTCTTTCATGATGTAATCCATAAGAATAAAAGCTATGAAACTCATTATGAACATACATTGGAGAAATTTAGTTTATAAGTTTTTTTGGGGTTTTTTTGTCATGTTTTCCATCTCTGGTGATGCTAGAAACCATGACTTCTTTTCCTCATTAAAAAACAAATATTTGTTTTCCTAATAATTATGAATATTTTTCATCGCATTAAACAAATGAATATTATTAACTTTGATTCTTTCTTACTTAGCAGGCACATATCCAAGATGAAGCAATGCTATCAAATAGTCCCAAAAATAAATCTCAAGTTGTTTCATCTGAATATCTCAACTATCCGTCACCAAAATTGCCTCATATTAAAGGCAAAAACAGCAGAAAGGAAACAGACTCAAGACAAGAACAGGAAATTCCTGGTAAGAAAATAAGTTTTTATTTCTCTCTTCTTGTTGCTTGTCAGTTGTGTTACCAAGTCTTTGTTGGGATTCATAAAAATGTATACATTTTATTTTAATAACATTTATTAATAATGTTCTTTGTGAAATGTAAACTATTCTTTTAACTGATATCTGAATTAATTCAACTGGCCTGAACAATTTAGTATGATTTTTGATATATTCAAAGAAAGAATTATTGATAATTCCTGAATAGGTAAATATTTAAAATCACATTATTATCTGATAAATTTTCTTTTGACATAAAATATATTTCCTGAAAAAAAATGTTTACTTGAATTTATTAAAGAAAATATCAAATAAATTATTTAATATAATTAAGTAATATATTGGAAATGAAAAACTCCCAACTTGTAATTAATGTTTTATTTTACTGAGGCATTTAGTGGCCAGTAATTTTTCATTTTTTATTGATTTAGATGTAACAAGTTATTATCTTACATTATTAAAATTTATTTAATGTACTTGTTAGAAAGTAAAAATTAGAAAAATTAAATTTGAATTCTTCAGCTGATATAATTTTTAACTTCCATACAAAATAGGAAAGAATAAAGTTAATGTTTAGTATTTGTCCATTATGAATTTCAGAAGTTTATACTGCTCAGTACTGCAATTCTCGATCAAAACAGAGTGGGCAGCCAACACAAGAAACAGAGATGAGGCCACTGGGACAGACTGTCAACTACCCAAGTGATACAACAACCAGGCCAGGGCTTTTACTCACCAAGCCTTACACAAAATATGGAAAACAAAGACTCTGTAAGAGAGGATAGTAATTCTTCTGATATAAGTCAGCAATCAGCAGGAAATATTTATCGTAATCCAAGACCCTTACCTCCAGTACCCCAATAGTCTTATGCAAGTTTTAAATTGTAAATCTATTATGCAACTTTGAATGTAATGACTTGATATTAAATTATTTTAAAAATAATATTAATTTAGTAAATATCAGATACATAAGAATTCTCATTCATTTTCTAAGTAAAGATATTTTAGTTAAATACAATTTTTAGAATAAAGGAAACAGAATTTCATTTGTAAATAAAATATTAAATATCACAATCATCTGCAAACAAAATGCACTTTCTATAAACACATAAATAAATTAGAGTAACTTATTAAAATATTATATTTAAATGTATTTCATTTAAAAAATGTCTCATCACTTAACATTATATATAAAAACATTTTTACTTAATAGATACATATATGTTTTTAAACTTACATGAACTTATTTTGGTGTAATCACTGAAGAAAGCCATCATTACATTGTCTGAAGAGAGAAAGAAAGAAAGACAGACTGTAAAGGACAAAGGAATGAATTAACAAATTGCATTTTGGGAGTATAACATTAATTTCTCTTTATTTAAATATTTTTCATTTAAACATTAATATATTTGTATTTCTGAATATATAAACATTTAAAATATATTTGTTTTTTAAAAATGATCAAATAAAAATTTAATCAGTCAGATTTATTTTGTACATGATGAATAGTATTCGTAACTTATTGTAGCAGCCATTGCACACACAACACACTCACTAGGACTACTGCCTCCTTTTTTTCATCAACCTGAGAAACAAAACATTTTTACTCTGAATAATATTATTATAAAGGAACAGCTGCAAACTTTAGAATGAGTATGTAGCTCTCATCTTGTCACCGATTCAAGATACTTTAATGACAAAGGTAAGTAGATTTCAGTTTCTGTTTGTTGCCTCTTCTAGTTCTAATTATCTGCCATTTATAAAAGCTCAAATCTAGCAGAATGCACAGTTGTACTTCTATCTATAATTCCTGTTTTAAAAATCAAAGTTAAGCTTTTCCTTAAGTTTCTCATTTTGATTGATTTTACTTTTTATTCATTAATTTAAATTTGATATTTCTGCATTTTAATTACCAATTTTAAAATCTTAGTTCATACGATTGTGATTTTTTTATATGTTGAAACTAGAGTGATTATTGCAATTAAAAGTTTATTATTAAAGTATAAGATTCAGAGAAATGATTTGAAAATTTGGATAAAAAGGCAAAAGACAAAATAAATCACAATAGCAATTAATGCTAATAATTTATATTGCAAAATATAATTTGACATTTTAAGTATTAAATATCACAAGAAAAATTGATCATATTACCTAAATTCAGATGGTGTAAATGAAATATTAGAGGTCTAGTGCTGTTTTATTTTGTGGTTGATGAAGTTGAATTATTAGGCAAGTATAGGACTAAAATAGGAATTAACATGTCAGAATTTTATATGCTTGGCCAAGTCATATATCAGCAGATACAAAGTTATTCTGCACTGTCATTGTAAAATTATATTCATTTAAAACATAATAATTGTATTTTATGTTTACATGACAGGCCTTGTATAATTTTAAAAATTATTAATGTAAAATAATTTATTTTCATAGACTGTTGAAAATACTGACAAAAATGATCTCACAGATAACAGTAGATAATTATTTCATTCAATATTCTATTTATTTTATGTTTCAGAAAAAAAAAGGGCAAAGAAAATTCATGAAAATCAACAAAACATGCTATTACAAATATATATTCCCTTTTTTATACTACATATTTCCCAATGTGTAGACTTAACATTTACTGTGGAAGAAGGAAAACGTCCCGGCACTTATCTTGGAGATATTGCTGCTGATTCTAATGTCATGGATGATGTGGCAATTCAAGATCAAAATCTCATTTCATTCAGTCTTATGGAACAGGATGGTACAAGTAGTTCTCCATTATTCCGTATTTCTAAAAAGACAGGAAAACTCTATACAGCACAAACATTGGATGCTGAATCTCTGTGTACATTCAACAAGGAATGTTTTTTAATGGTTGATGTTGCTGTTCAGAAATCTAAAAGAATCATGAAGATATTAGAAGTGAAAGTGAAAATTGAAGATGTCAATGATCACCAACCTGAATTCCCTGATAAGCAAATCAGCATAACATTTGATGAAGTTGTTGTACCAGGTACAAAACAATTGATTCCAAATGCTGTGGACAAAGATATTGGAAGTGTCAACTCTCAGATTACATATGAACTTAAGAAATACAAAGATGAGCAGTTTGGTTTATCTGTTTCTAAAAATGTGGATAGAACATCTGATCTCTACATTATCCTCAAAGAGAGACTGGACAGAGAAGTGAAAGAGAGCTACATGGTAAAAGTGATTGCTAAAGATGGAGGATCTCCTCCCAAGCAAAGTATTTTAGATGTTCATATTTCAGTTGCAGATGTTAATGATAATCCTCCAGTATTCTCTCAAAATCTTTATAATGTTACAATAAAGAATGAACCAAGTGAAACATCATCGATTGCAACTTTATCAGCCACAGATTTAGATTCTGGTAAAAATGGAAGAGTCACGTATCATTTTAGTACAAAAACAACTGATGTTGCCAAAAATCATTTTAAATTAAATGAACAAACTGGGCAGATCTTTTTGGAGAAGAAATTTACATTAAGTAATATGCTGACATATAACCTATTTGTGGAGGCATCAGATGGGGGTAGTCCATCTTTAACTGCAAAATCAATGGTTCAGGTGAATGTGATAAACCAACAAAATAATCCCCCAACAATTCACTTGAAATTTTTGTCAGCATCAGGAAAAGATTCAACATCTGTATCTGAAGGTATTGAAGTTGGCAGTTCAATTGCATATGTAAAAGTGATTGATCATGATGTTGGACAAAATGGAGAAGTGAGTTGCGATCTCCATTATGATAAATTTAAACTGCAAAGTCTAGACACAAAGAAATATCAAGTAATTGTGAAAAAAGCATTGGATAGAGAAACAGAGGCAAAGCATGAAATTATCATCAGCTGTCAAGATAAAGGATCTCCTCCATTGCAAAGTAAGAATAAGTTCTCTATCCAAGTGACCGATGTTAATGATGTAAGACCACAGTTCTCTGTGGAGACATTTAAATTCTTCATTGAAGAGAATCAGAAATCCAGATTTTCTGTTGGTTTCATCAATGCAACAGATCCAGACTTGGGACTTGGAGGTAAACTCACTTATTCTCTGCTAACCAATAATAAACAATTTTTACCTTTTAAAGTCAAAGATGATGGCATGATTTCAGCTATTATGTCACTGGATCATGAGTTTCAAAACATTTATAAGTTTCAAGTATTTGTGAAAGATAATGGAATACCATCTCTGAATAATACAGTGAATGTGGTTGTTGAAGTGACTGATAAAAATGATAATGCTCCATATTTTACATTTCCCAGTGTTAATCCTTATAACATGGATATTGTATATTACCGGCATCATTCAAAGAATATCACGTCTCTAAAGGCAGCTGATGGAGATAGTCAAGAGAATGCATTTCTAAAATATGAAATAATCAGAGGCAATGACAAGCAGATATTCAGCATGAACCAGTATACTGGTTTATTAAGTTTCAATCGAGTGCTTAGCCAACAAGATGCTGGCTCATATGAGCTAGTATTTGTTGTGAAGGATAGTGGTAGCCCAGTTCTATCAGCAACAACTAGTACATGTTTTTACACTAACTGTAAGCAACAAGACAGAAATGCTAAGTGCCATTCATACGATAACTGAAGATAAAGTTGATCTTACATCAGTGATTATTATTACGGTTGTAGCAGTGACGGTAGCAGTGATCATTACTGCTTCTATATCAGTATGTATCATTCGATGTAATGACCAGAGAAATGTAACCTATGCCCATGCAATGAATCCACCAAATGTGGTTGGTACACCAAATATTGGTCCAAGTGGGAGGTACATGAGTGACCAGAGACATTTAATGTGCCCTTCAAAGCAGGGAATATCTTGGCCAACTGCTGTGAGCAAAACCCATGCTGATAAAATAAGAAGTGCACATATAAACCAACCTAGCAGACAATCCCATTCTGCAGATATTCTTCCTGTTCAGCAGAAAAGATCAGCTTCTCTTCCACAAACTTCATCTATATCCCATAATGAACTCCAGGTATATTATTATTTTCTTTTGCTGGTTATATTGACATTGTATATTCTTTTTTGATGTTTTTCAAAAATATTTAAGTTTCTTATATTATTCCATCTGTGAACAATTATAAATTTACACTTATTGGTGACATGATATTTATTAATTATCTTTCTCTTCAATAATAATTCCCACTAAAGTAACATGCATGTACACACATTATGAAATGATTCCCACAGAGGCAAACTAGAATTACGATATACAGACACACATATATTATACACATTAATGCTATGTTACTGAACAAGACAGACACACATCAGATTTATTTAATGAAAACTAAAAGCAAAACATTTTAAATTCATAAATATTTTATATTTGTTCTTTATTGTATCATTCTGTTGGATTCTGATCCATATTTGATATATATATATATATATATATATATATATATATATATATATATATATATATAAATAAATCATATTCATGCATAAACCTCTTTCATGATGTAATCCATAAGAATAAAAGCTATGAAACTCATTATGAACATACATTGGAGAAATTTAGTTTATAAGTTTTTGGGTTTTTTTGTCATGTTTTCCATCTCTGGTGATGCAAGAAACCATGATTTCTTTTCCTCATTAAAAAACAAATATTTGTTTTCCTAATAATTATGAATAGTTTTCATCGCATTAAACAAATGAATATTATTAACTTTGATTATTTCTTACTTAGCAGGCACATATCCAAGATGAAGCAATGCTATCAAATAGTCCCAAAATAAATCTCAAGTTGTTTCATCTGAATATCTCAACTATCCGTCACCAAAATTGCCTCATATTAAAGGCAAAAACAGCAGAAAGGAAACAGACTCAAGACAAGAACAGGAAATTCCTGGTAAGAAAATAAGTTTTATTTTCTCTTCTTGTTGCTTGTCAGTTGTGTTACCAAGTCTTTGTTGGGATTCATAAAAATGTATACATTTTATTTTAATAACATTTATTAATAATGTTCTTTGTGAAATGTAAACTATTCTTTTAACTGATATCTGAATTAATTCAACTGGCCTGAACAATTTAGTATGATTTTTGATATATTCAAAGAAAGAATTATTGATAATTCCCTGAATAGGTAAATATTTAAAATCACATTATTATCTGATAAATTTTCTTTTGACATAAAATATATTTCCTGAAAAAAAAATGTTTACTTGAATTTATTAAAGAAAATATCAAGTAAATTATTTAATATAATTAAGTAATATATTGGAAATGAAAAACTCCCAACTTGTAATTAATGTTTTATTTTACTGAGGCATTTAGTGGCCAGTAATTTTTCATTTTTTATTGATTTAGATGTAACAAGTTATTATCTTACATTATTAAAATTTATTTAATGTACTTGTTAGAAAGTAAAAATTAGAAAAATTAAATTTGAATTCTTCAGCTGATATAATTTTTAACTTCCATACAAAATAGGGAAAGAATAAAGTTAATGTTTAGTATTTGTCCATTATGAATTTCAGAAGTTTATACTGCTCAGTACTGCAATTCTCAATCAAAACAGAGTGGGCAGCCAACACAAGAAACAGAGATGAGGCCACTGGGACAGACTGTCAACTACCCAAGTGATACAACAATTGTGGCCAGGGGCTTTTACTCACCAAGCCTTACACAAAATATGGAAAACAAAGACTCTGTAAGAGAGGATAGTAATTCTTCTGATATAAGTCAGCAATCAGCAGGAAATATTTATCGTAATCCAAGACCCTTACCTCCAGTACCCCAATAGTCTTATGCAAGTTTTAAATTGTAAATCTATTATGCAACTTTGAATGTAATGACTTGATATTAAATTATTTTAAAAATAATATTAATTTAGTAAATATCAGATACATAAGAATTCTCATTCATTTTCTAAGTAAAGATATTTTAGTTAAATACAATTTTTAGAATAAAGGAAACAGAATTTCATTTGTAAATAAAATATTAAATATCACAATCATCTGCAAACAAAATGCACTTTCTATAAAAACATAAATAAATTAGAGTAACTTATTAAAATATTATATTTAAATGTATTTCATTTAAAAATGTCTCATCACTTAACATTATATATAAAAAAACATTTTTACTTAATAGATACATATATGTTTTTAAACTTACATGAACTTATTTTGGTGTAATCACTGAAGAAAGCCATCATTACATTGTCTGAAGAAGAGAGAAAGAAAGAAAGACAGACTATAAAGGACAAAGGAATGAATTAACAAATTGCATTTTGGGAGTATAACATTAATTTCTCTTTATTTAAATATTTTTCATTTAAACATTAATATATTTATATTTCTGAATATATAAACATTTAAAATATATTGTTTTTTTAAAAATGATCAAATAAAAAATTTAATCAGTGAGATTTATTTTGTACATGATGAATAGTATTCGTAACTTATTGTAGCAGCCATTGCACACACACAACACACTCACTAGGACTACTGCCTCCTTTTTTTCATCAACCTGAGAAACAAAACATTTTTACTCTGAATAATATTATTATAAAGGAACAGCTGCAAACTTTAGAATGAGTATGTAGCTCCCATCTTGTCACCGATTCAAGATACTTTAATGACAAAGGTAAGTAGATTTCAGTTTCTGTTTGTTGCCTCTTCTAGTTCTAATTATCTGCCATTTATAAAAGCTCAAATCTAGCAGAATGCACAGTTGTACCTCTATCTATAATTCCTGTCTTAAAAATCAAAGTAAAGCTTTTCCTTAAGTTTCTTATTTTGATTGATTTTACTTTTTATTCATTAATTTAAATTTGACATTTCAGTAATTTAACAACCAAATTTAAAACCATAGTTCATACTAGTATCAGTTTTCTTTCTTTATAACGTTCACTGTGTAGAATGAATGAATTTATTGATAATAGAATAAACAGTTATTCTCATTCATACTTTTACTTTTCTAAAACATGCTTTTTTAAAATTTATAAACAATATTTCTTAATAAAAAACTTTTTATGTTTAAACTAGACTAATTATTGTAATAAAAAATTTGCTATTAAGGTATAAGATTCAGAGAAATGATTTGAAAATTTGGATAAAAAGGCAAAAAAAAACAAAATAAATCACAATAGCAATTAATCTAGTAATATTATTTAGTTTTCAGATTTTTTAAGAGCAAACAATTAATATGGCAACATCTAATTTGACATTCTAAGTCTTAAATATCACAAGAAAAATTGATCGTATTACCTAAATTCAGATGGTGTAAATGAAATATTAGAGGAACTTGTGCTGTTTAGTTTTATTCCACACTGAGTCACTGTAAAATTATATTAATTTAAAACATAATAATTGTATTTTATGTTTCAAAGTCAGGTTTTGTATGATTTTAAAATCATGTAATAATGTAAAATAATTTATTTTCATAGACTGATGAAAATACTGACAGAAATATTTCTTACTGATAACAGTAGATAATTCTTTTATGTTTCAGAAAAACTACATTAAAGACAGTTCATGAAAATCAACAAAACATGTTATTACAAATATATATTCCTTTTTTGTACTACACTTTGTCTATGGTGCAGACTTAACATTTACTGTGGAAGAAGGAAAAAGTCCCGGCACTTACCTGGGAGATATTGCTGCTGATTCTAATGTCATGGATGATGTGGCAATTCAAGATCAAAATCTCATTTCATTCAGTCTTATGGAACAGGATGGTACAAGTAGTTCTCCATTATTTCGGATTTCTAAAAAGACAGGAAAACTTTACACAGCACAAACATTGGATGCTGAGTCTCTGTGTACATTCAACAAGGAATGTTTCTTGATGGTGGATGTTGCTGTTCAGAAATCTAAAAGAATTATGAAGATATTAGAAGTGAAAGTGAAAATTGAAGATGTCAATGATCACCAACCTGAATTCCCTGATAAGCAAATCAGCATAACATTTAATGAAGATGTTGTTCCAGGTAGCAAAAAAATAATTCCAAATGCTGTGGACAAAGATATTGGAAGTGTCAACTCTCAGATTACATATGAACTTAAGAAATACAAAGATGAGCAGTTTGGTTTATCTGTTTCTAAAAATGTGGATAGAACATCTGATCTCTACATTATCCTCAAAGAGAGACTGGACAGAGAAGTGAAAGACAGCTACATGGTAAAAGTGATTGCTAAAGATGGAGGATCTCCTCCCAAGCAAAGTATTTTAGATGTTCATATTTCAGTTGCAGATGTTAACGATAACCCTCCAGTCTTCTCTCAAAATCTTTATAATGTTACAATAAAGAATGAACCAAGTGAAACATCTTCCATTGCAACTTTATCAGCCACAGATTTAGATTCTGGTAAAAATGGAAGAGTCACATATCATTTTAGTACAAAAACATCTGATGTTGCCAAAAATCATTTTAAATTAAATGAACAAACTGGGCAGATCTTTTTGGAGAAGAAATTTACTTTAAGTAATATGCTGACATATAACCTATATGTGGAGGCATCAGATGGGGGTAGTCCATCTTTAACTGCAAAATCAATGGTTCAGGTGAATGTGATAAACCAACAAAATAATCCACCAACAATTCACTTGAAATTTTTGTCAGCATCAGGAAAAGATTCAACATCTGTATCTGAAGGTATTGAAGTTGGCAGTTCAATTGCATATGTAAAAGTGACTGATCATGATGTTGGACAAAATGGAGAAGTGAGTTGCGATCTCCATTATGATAAATTTAAACTGCAAAGTCTGGATACAAAAAAATATCAAGTAATTGTGAAAAAGCATTGGATAGAGAAACAGAGGCAAAAGCATGAAATTATCATCAGCTGTCAAGATAAAGGATCCCTCCATTGCAAAGTAAGAATAAGTTCTCTATCCAAGTGACCGATGTCAATGATGTAAGACCACAGTTCTCTGTGGAGACATTTAAATTCTTCATTGAAGAGAATCAGAAATCCAGATTTTCTGTTGGTTTCATCAATGCGACAGATCCAGACTTGGGACTTGGAGGTAAACTCACTTATTCTCTGCTAACCAATAATAAACAATTTTTACCTTTCAAAGTCAAAGATGATGGCATGATTTCAGCAATTATGTCACTGGATCATGAGTTTCAAAACATTTATAAGTTTCAAGTATTTGTGAAAAGATAATGGAATACCATCTCTGAATAATACAGTGAATGTGATTGTTGAAGTGACTGATAAAAATGATAATGCTCCATATTTTACATTTCCCAGTGTTAATCCTTATAATATGGATATTGTATATTTCCGCATCATTCAAAAGAATATCACGTCTCTAAAGGCAGCTGATGGAGATAGTCAAGAGAATGCATTTCTAAAATATGAAATAATTAGAGGCAATGACAAGCAGATATTCAGCATAAACCAGTATACTGGTTTATTAAGTTTCAATCGAGTGCTTAGCCAACAAGATGCTGGCTCATATGAGCTAGTATTTGTTGTGAAGGATAGTGGTAGCCCAGTTCTATCAGCAACAACTAGTATGTTTTTACACTAACTGTAAGCAACAAGACAGAAATGCTAAGTGCCATTCATACGATAACTGAAGATAAAGTTGATCTTACATCAGTGATTATTATTACGGTTGTAGCAGTGACGGTAGCAGTGATCATTACAGCTTCTATATCAGTATGTATCATTCGATGTAATGACCAGAGAAATGTAACCTATGCCCATGCAATGAATCCCCCAAATGTGGTTGGTACACCAAATATTGGTCCAAGTGGCATGTACATGAGTGACCAGAGACATTTAATGTGCCCTTCAAAGCAAGGAATATCTTGGCCAACTGCTGTGAGCAAAACACATGCTGATAAAATAAGAAATGCACATATAAACCAACAAAGCAGAGAATCCCATTCTGCAGAAAAGCTTCCCAATCAGCAGAAAAGATCAGCTTCTCTCCCACCAGCACAGACACTAACTCAGAGGGAGCCACAGGTAATTGCTGCTTATTTTTATTCCACTTTTATGTTAAAACTGATATTTTTAATTATTTTAATATTATGAACGTTAACAGTAAAATAATTATACATTCATTCATTGTGCTTGTAATTCATAAAAATATGTCTGCTTATGCATGTTTTTTACATTGTCTGTGTTTAAATTATATTTTTTAATACGTAAGATAGATGACACTCTTTAGTCATTCTAAATCAAGTTTCATTAACTGTTATTTTCCTAAAATATGATATCAATAATCCCTAAAATAATGAATTATCTTTTGTTGGTTGCTAAATCTAATCTTGAAATACTTTTCATGACTACTTTCACCCTCTATGCTTGAAAACTGTGTCCCATAAATGATGCATGTGTACTCTGTTCTTGAAAAATTATTATTAACAAGGTTTTATGTTTCAAGAAATGTCTACTTTGTATATTTATCTTCCATTCATTTATTCTAAAGGGTCATCGACAAGAAGAAACTATTTTACCGAATGATACAAGACATAGACCACAGGAAATTAGTTCTTTTGATTACCACAACCAACCATCACCAAAGTCATCCTATCGAGGCACTGGTGGCTCTAACAAAAGTGATGTAAACACAAGTCAAGAAGAAGACACGGTTGGTAAGTAAAATAGATATTATGAACAGTTTTATCAAAATTAATAACATATTTATTCAGAATATCTTTCAAAATATCTTTGGTGTTATTGAAATAATGACATGAGCTGTAATTACTTCTAGAATATTTTATTTACAATATATTTATAATCAAAATATTGAACTGATCTGTGGATTATTTGTTAATTTAATTAATTTTCATTCTTCAAAACTGTAAAGTAAAATAATCAGTTGAAGTCCTCTTACAGGATGGAAGCAGGGGAATCAATAAATTTCTTTTATTAACAATATTTGCACATCTCTATACTAGATGTCTTCTTATTAGTGTTAATTTTCTGGGACATTTAAACAATGATTTTCTTTGTTGCAAAATGAGAAAAATATGAAGATAGGATTCTGAATGTCAAAATTAATTTTCAGTTTAATAAAAATGAATCTGAAAATTTCAATTTAAAAAATATGTCTACATTTTGTATATAACATCGTAAACACTGTTGAATATGATATATGCTATGAAATTAAGATTAATACTTCTTCAGACACATTGTAGCAATGCTCTGGTTTGTAAGATGCTTTTATAAATTGTAAGTGAAAAATTAGATAAATTTAAAAACTCAAGACACTGCCTATTCATAATTAATTTGTAATTTAGTTTTATTTTTTAATGTGCTCAACAAAAATTATAGTCATTACTATTAAAGTAAAAAAAAAAAAATACTGCTTTACCAACTCAACTGTTTTAAAGCAGCAAAATGAGGTACAAATTGCCTGTTTCTTTATCCCTGCTTTCCAGAAGTTTACACTTCCCAGTACTGCAATCCTCGATCAAAACAAATTGGACAACCAACTCAAGAAACGGAGATGAAGCCATTGGCAGAGACTGTCAACTACCCAAGTGATACAACAATTGTGGCCAGAGGCTTCTACACACCAAACATTACACAAAATACTGATAACAAAGACTCTGTGACAGAGGATAGTAATTCTTCTGATATAAGCCAACAATCTACAGGAAATATTTATCGCAATCCTAGACCCTTACCTCCAGTACCTCACTAAAATCAATGTTTCAACTATACAAATTTGATACAGAGTCTGCATGAAGTTAAGATATTTCTAAAGTTATATTATAATTAACTAACATGTGCTATTTAAATTTACTCTCAAACTATTTTAGTATTTCCTTCTCGGTATGGGTAAGACTGGCAGCACAAACATCATCTCATGTATTGAATTTCTCAAGTTTAGTCATTTTTTTTTCTCCACAGAATGATTCATTTATATAGGGTCTACACATCTTAAGCTGGCTTATTTGTGCTAAGACTATAAAATTTATGCTGTTTATTGAGGCAAATTTTTCAACTTCCAAATCTCACATCAATGTAATCATGTACTTCTGACATAAAACATGAAACTACAACATTTCACTCCTAGACGGGAACTGTAAGCTTTACCAAACCTAGTATACAATACCAAAGAAACTGTTTCAAAAAATGATTTTTATTCCTATTAATTTTCTTATAGTGTTTATTTGTTAAATGTTTTGTAGTAAAATATATGTTGCAAAATCAAAAAAGAAAATAAAAATAAAAAGGCTGCATGTTGCCTATGGGGACAAATAATCAGAATCTCTCTGGAATATAAGTCCAGGAAAAAAATCACCACAGGAAAAATGTGGTAATATGTTTGTATATCTGGATTATATCTTGTTCTAATAAACTGTGTTGTATATGTCATCATGTATCATAAAAACAATTCAAATTCAACAGATCTATTTGTTGTAATATTCTATGATTTCAGTTTATAGATAAATAAAACTTAATGCTGTTGGAGTATGCTTCCACAGCAGAAGCACTTGTCTGGTCTTATGTAAATGAAATGTATGCTCAAATCTGTTTGGAACACACAAAACTGAGCACACTTTAATAAACAGTCCCAAATGTGATGTTTATATATATATATATATATATATATATATATATATATAATATAAGTTATGAATAAACAGTTTCTTTAGAATATCATTCTTTTGTGTGAATTATTCAATATGCCTATTGTTTTATTCTATTACATTTCTAATTATTTGTTAATTATTGCAATTTTATGATTTTATTTAGCAAAAGTAAGTGACTGATCTAAACTATTTTATAGAAAAAATAAATATATCTAAGCTGCATAACAAATTCTATTAATGTTTTTAATTTTGAAATGATTTTTGTAACAGAATTATCAAACACATTAATTAAGATTTTGGAAGGATTTAATTATATTATTTTCATTACAAATAATTTTTTGTAGAAGTGATTTTCATAATTTACTTGAATTCACAAGCAAGGATAAATTTTTACAAATTGTCAGGTTTTTACTGCAAAATACTTAGCTTCCATTCCATTTGAATAAGTATTTTTAAAAGGAAAAGAAAATAGCTGTATTGAAAATTGTTCATACATAATACTTACCTTAAAAAACCTACCTTAATGAGAGCTACGATTTCATGTTGACATTGAGCCTTTGTGATTCAATTTGGATGGCAAGAAGGAAGTAGGCAACAAAGAACAATGAGCTTAGAAAGATGCAATCTGGGTTTGAGAGTAACAGTTTTTAATTTGAAACTTCTTTTAAAAAATTAGATATGATAACATTTACTTTTCTGTATTCATGAATTCTGAGAACATCAACTATTAAAAATAGTATTTTTGTAAGTTGGACAAATTTCTTTTATTAATGCTGAGTATCAATGATTGCTTATTGTAGCAGCCATGATATGCACAACACACTAGCTAGGACTGCTGCCTCCTTTCTTACATTAGTCAAAGAAATCAAGCATCTGCACACCTATTCATCTTCATAAGAAACAATAACGTTTTTTTTTCAAGAATTAAGCTTTTTTCCCCCAGAGAGATACACAATATTTTAATTTTAAAGGTAAGTAATTTTTTTTTTATTTTTGATAGAAATGATGTAATGTGATGGGGTGATGAAAGGTTTTCAACCCTACCAAGAAGCTCTTGAAAAAACAACTTTTGTTTGTGGCAATTTGGTTAGATTTTAAGACATGGGTTGGGCCTAAAACTTTTCAACACCCCCTTGTAGATAATAATGTAAATGAATAATATGTCTTTTTAACTTTCATTAACAGTTGCTTTTAGGTTTTATTGGATAAGTTCAGAATATTAAATTTTAACAAAATTCATGTTACTGTATGTGAGACACTGACTTATTTCTCATGTCTGATTATTTCTCTATCACAGTCAATAAGGACTTTGAAAAAGAAAGTATCAATATTATCCAAAAATAATGATATTTACTGTGAATTTTCTTCATATAGAAATACCTGTTTGATTATATTCTTAATCATTAACTAACAATTTAAAAGAAATTCAATTCAGCCTGTCACAACAAATTTGCATTTATACAGAGGCATGTAGATTTGAAATTTTCAATGTGTTATCAACAAAAATGGCTGCTACTAGTAATAGTGATAGTTTCAATAAATTTTGTAAAAATATTTGACATTGTAATAAAAATTTGTTTAGTTAATTTTTTAAATTGCTTTTAGCTATAAAATGTATCTGATATTGAAAATTGAACAAATATTTTAAGTATTAATATGACAGCCAAACTAAAATCTTCTAAATTATTCATGTATAAGTAAGTAGAAAATATGAAAAATTCTTTATAGTAATATTAATTCATATTTCAAATGAATTAAAAACAGATTTTGTTATTTTTAACAGAATTTTTTTTTCTGTATTTCAGATTTATTACAATTTGATCAGGGTTGTCAATTATAAAAATATTTTTATTTTAAAGTATGTTGTTACAAACATATATTGTACTTTCTCTTCTTAATGTATATGAGTGTGTTGACCTGACATTCAAAGTTGATGAAGGGAAAAGTCCTGGTACTTACCTGGGAGACATTGCTGCTGATTCTAATGTCATGGATGATGTGGCAATCCAAGATCAAAATCTAATCACATTCAGTCTTATGGAACAGGATGGAACAAGCAGCTCTCCATTATTTCGGATTTCTAAAACAACAGGAAAACTTTACACAGCACAAACATTGGATGCTGAATCTCTGTGTACATTCAACAAGGAATGTTTTTTAATGGTGGATGTTGCAGTTCAAAGGGAAAGTACAATAAGCAGAATATTAGAAATCAAAGTAATCATTCAGGATGTGAATGACCATCAACCTGAATTTCCTGATAAACAAGTTAACATTAAATTTTCAGAAGGTGATGTTATGGGAATGAAAATATCAATTCCTAATGCCATAGACAAAGATGTTGGTGCTGTAAATTCAAAGATAACTTATCAGCTAAAGAAAAGCAAAGATGAACCTTTTACTTTGTTTATTTTTAAAAAAGTAGATGGAACTTCAGATTTGAGTCTTACATTAGAACAAAGACTTGACAGAGAAGTAAAAGACTCTTATTTGATTCAAGTAATTGCAAAAGATGGAGGATCCCCACCTAAAGAAAGTGTCTTACTTGTTCACATCTCAGTTACAGACATCAATGATAATATTCCAGTTTTCTCCCAAAATGTCTACAATGTTTCTATTAAAAATAATCCAAGTGAAACTTCTTCCATTGCTACTTTATCAGCAACAGATTTAGATTCTGGCAAAAATGGAAGAATCACTTATCATTTCAGTACGAAAACAACTGATGTTGCTAAAAATCATTTCAAACTGAATGAACAAACTGGGCAGATATTTTTAGAGAAAAAATTTACATTAGGTAATATGTTGACATATCATTTATATGTGGAAGCCAAAGATGGTGGCAGCCCACCCTTGGAATCTCTTGCTATGGTTTTAGTAAATGTAATCAACCAACAAAATAATCCTCCAACTATTCACTTAAAATTCTTATCAGCATCAGGAAAAGATTCAACATCAGTTTCTGAAGGAATCAAAATTGGCAGTTCAATTGCTTATGTAAAAGTAACTGATCATGATGTTGGACAAAATGGAGAAGTGAGTTGCAATCTCCATTATGATAAATTCAAACTACAAAGTCTGGATACAAAGAAATATCAAGTAATTGTGAAAAAAGCATTGGATAGAGAAACAGAGGCAAAGCATGAAATTATCATCAGCTGTCAAGATAAAGGATCTCCTCCATTGCAAAGTAAGAATAAGTTCTCTATCCAAGTGACCGATGTCAATGATGTAAGACCACAGTTCTCTGTGGAGACATTTAAATTCTTCATTGAAGAGAATCAGAAATCCAGATTTTCTGTTGGTTTCATCAATGCAACAGATCCAGACTTGGGACTTGAGGTAAACTCACTTATTCTCTGCTTACCAATAATAAACAATTTTTACCTTTCAAAGTGAAAGATGATGGCATGATTTCAGCTATTATGTCACTGGATCATGAGTTTCAAAACATTTATAAGTTTCAAGTATTTGTGAAAGATAATGGAATACCATCTCTGAATAATACAGTGAATGTGATTGTTGAAGTAACTGATAAAATGATAATGCTCCATATTTTACATTTCCCAGTGTTAATCCTTATAACATGGATATTGTATATTTCCGCATCATTCAAAGAATATCACGTCTCTAAAGGCAGCTGATGGAGATAGTCAAGAGAATGCATTTCTAAAATATGAAATAATCAGAGGCAATGACAAGCAGATATTCAGCATGAACCAGTATACTGGTTTATTAAGTTTCAATCGAGTGCTTAGCCAACAAGATGCTGGCTCATATGAGCTAGTATTTGTTGTGAAGGATAGTGGTAGCCCAGTTTTATCAGCAACAACTAGTATGTTTTTTTTACACTAACTGTAAGCAACAAGACAGAAATGCTAAGTGCCATTCATACGATAACTGAAGATAAAGTTGATCTTACATCAGTGATTATTATTACGGTTGTAGCAGTGACGGTAGCAGTGATCATTACTGCTTCTATATCAGTATGTATCATTCGATGTAATGACCAGAGAAATGTAACCTATGCCCATGCAATGAATCCACCAAATGTGGTTGGTACACCAAATATTGGTCCAAGTGGGAGGTACATGAGTGACCAGAGACATTTAATGTGCCCTTCAAAGCAGGGAATATCTTGGCCAACTGCTGTGAGCAAAACCCATGCTGATAAAATAAGAAATGCACATATAAACCAACCAAGCAGATCATCCCATTCTACAGATATTCTTCCTCTTCAGCAAAAAAGATCAGCTTCTTTGCCTCAAACGCAGTCTCCTTCTATAATGCAATCGCAGGTAAATGATTTATTTCTTTAGTTAAGCACTAATGTGCTTTTTAGTGCAGATACAATTTTCCAGTAAATTTTCTATGTATTCTTTTGCATGAAAACATTTCTAAAATATTATTTATTTCCTTTTAAATTTTTTCTTTTTTTATTAATATTTTTAACATCCTGTTTATCACGAATTCTGATTTTCATTTCCTGTGACGGATTTCCTAGGAACTTAATAATAATTTCATTACTCATACTGGTAGACTTTTGTTGTAATGGCTAAATTTCAATAAATTATTATATTTTTCATTCCTTATTTCTTCATATATCATTAATGAAACTTCCATTCTTTTTTCCTGTTCCTATTTTAAAAATATTTAGTTTATATTTTACAAGCATGTTTATCAATTTCATCTTGACCATTATATATCTTTTGCCTTAATGAAAATTATTTTACCAAATGTTGTATCTTATCGTATTTATAAGAATACAAGATGCATCTTTCAATTTCTATTTTTTCTACTTGATTTTATATATGACACATTTTGTTTATGGATTTTCTAAACAGCAGAGACATGTCAAAGATGATGTAATGCTTCCAACTAGCCCTAAAAATAAACCCCATCAAGTCAGTTCCCCTGAATATAGCAACCAAGCCTCACCAAAATTTTCTCGGGCTGGCAGTGAACACAGAAGTGAAAGAAGTATAGAAGAAAGGGAAGAAAAACAAGAATCTGGTTTGTAACAGAATATAATTTTACATTGATATAAATACTGTTTCAGTTAAGCCTAACTACAAATATTTACCCTTTAAGAGTAAATTTAAATTTTACTTATTTTAATTAAAATATATTTTAAAGGTATAAATAATAGTGTTATCAAAATTAAAAAACATTTCAGGCATGTAATAAAAGAAATGATAATATTTTCTTCATTTTGTCATGATTATTAAAATTATTATGGAAATAGAGTTTATATTTACATTGACTATTCCTATACTTTCTATTTTCTAGAAGTTTACACTTCTCAGTATTGCAATCCTCCATCAAAACAGAGTGGGCAGCCATTACAAGAAACAGAAATGAAGCCATTGGGACAGACTGTCAACTACCCAAGTGATACAACAATTGTAGCCAGGGGCTTCTACACACCAAACATTACACAAAATACTGATAACAAAGACTCTCTGACAGAGGATAGTAATTCTTCTGATATAAGCCAACAATCTACAGGAAATATTTATCGCAATCCAAGACCCTTACCTCCAGTACCTCATTAAAATTTAAATAAGGATATTTGCATTTTATACAGCGTTAATATAATGATATCTTTGTAACTGAAACATAATAGAAATTGAATTTTTTCATTTTCATAAACAAACTATAAATAATCATGCAAATAACGATAAAAAACAACATTAAATGTCTAGGAATTAAAAATTTAATTATTAAAATTAAATAAAATATTTTATGAAAGCTATGCATTTTTAAACATAGCCACTATGCATTCAGATAAATGCATTTGTTAAAATTGTTAACATGCAAAACAAATTAAAATATACATAGAAACCCAAATATAATACAAACCAATTATTTTTTCAATGTTCTTATTTTTCAATGTTCTTGCATTCTAAGTATTCCTGATTAATTTAGAATTGATAGAAAAAAGGTTATTGTCACTATTCATATTATTTTTACATTTAAATATACCTTGTCAACTAAAATTATTAGTAATTGTTAAGAAAAAAAGACAATGTCATTGTACAAATCAGGAGCAAGAAGTAAACAATAACAGTTGAATTAAGATATAGAAAATTGCATCATGGGAGGTAAAAATGCTTATTTTCCACATAATACTTTCTTTTTAATTTAATATATTCTAATTTGTTTATTTCTCCATATATTCATAAATGAAAACATTCAAAACAAAAAAAGAAAAGAAATTTCACTCCAACATAATCTCATCTGCTGAGACAAGCAGCAGTTATCACAGCAGCAGCCATTGCATACACAACACATTTGCTAGGACTGCTGCTTTCTTTCCCCCCACAACTAATGAAAGCATAATCACCTTAAACGGTATCATCACATAACAGTTGAAAAGGAAATTTTGAGAAAAATCTAACAATAAAGGTAAGATTTGATTTTACTTATTTCTATGTTTCCTGTTTTCTGGAAATTTTTCATATGAAAAATGTAATTTTAAAATGGCAGTATTTTGATTTGCATGTAATCAGCATTGGTTAAATACAGATAACAGGGAATTTATAACAATGAAAATGAATTTGACACTACTCCTTTATGGAATTATTTCTACACATGTATTTCTGTCTTTCCCAAAAGAATATTTGATCATTTTAGTTTCATTATTTTTTCTCTACTACAACTACTATTGCATATTTTTCAAGTTCAATAGGAGACAATCTGTATATAAATCTTTCCTTAAATTTAAATTAGGATCACACATTTTATTTCAATTTTTTAAATTAGTGATTCAACTTGCAACATATGAAATATTTTTTATAAGTATTTAGAATTTGGTATTTGTATTAATGTTATATTAAATTATTTTATCTAAATGAGTACTTTTCACTGACAATTGAGAACTGTTTTTAATTTTTTTATAAATATGATTACAGTAAATATAGTTTGCTCAGAAGAATGTTAGTGATCACAAAATACTTTGCTGTCATCTTGGCAAACATGGCTGCTACATTCTAAAAGAATCCCAAGTAATCTACACAAAATCTAATGTTTTATATTCTTTTACGATTGATTGTAAAAAAAAATCATAAGAATTATACACTAAACTTCTGTACTATAAAGTCACTTTTCATTTACAACTCCTAGTTGTTGATACAGACTTTAAAATAATATGCCATTAATTTTATAGATATTTTATTTTGTATAAACAATGTGTATGATAACATTTTAAGTTTTCACATTTATTCTTGCAATTTTTTACAGTATGAACTGAACCAGATTGTCATCACTTTTATTAATCCAGTGTTTATCTTTGCAAAGGTTTAATGTTTTAAAATTTCTACAAATAGAAATACAAATTAATTACACAAGATCGAGTAAAACTAAAAGTAAGTTACACAATGTCTAACCTCAAAATAGTTCTTTTTGTGCAAATTTCTGAGTTGAAACACTGTTACTTTGCAAAAAATTGTTTAAGATCAGCATTTTTATATTTATTTTTATCACAGAATTTATTTGGCATGCTCTCTTGCCTTTTTCATAGATAAAACTGCATCAAGTAAACTTTTGGAAATTTTGAGTGGAGCAATTTCATTTGCATCCAGGTGCATGTGTTGTTATTCTCCCTTCTGTTATGTTACATCCTTCTCAAGTATTACAGTCCTTTCTTTATGTTGTCACATTGCACTTTCAGTGGATTCCCACAATGCCTAACTAAGCCTGGGAGTAAAATGACATAGTTTTAGAATCAGTATATTTATCCACCAGACTATTGTCCCATAAGCAGAATACTAGATATGATAAAAGGCAAACATTGTGACAACATGATAGCTCGCTAGATGAAATAAGATTCTCTGAAGGTTACAAAATACATCTGAAGAAGACAAGAAGGTTGACCAGATTAACTTTACTACTAGAAAAACAACACAAAGATGAAAGCCTAAAATAAATAAAGTATTTGTTATTGAAAACCGAATTTTATTATGAAATTGATTTATTGAAGAGAACTATATTTTTAAATATTTCTTACAGTTACCAATTACTTTCAGTATCCCCAAGCCAAAAAGAAAAAAAAAATCTTGATATAGTAGTATATTTCTGAAAATATCAGATTCATGTCTTTATTGTGAGAATAAGTCAGGTAGAATTAAATATCTTTCTGTATGAAAATGATACAGGGTTTTATTAAAAAAAAATTTAAATCTTGTGAAAATAGATTCAGACAAGAATGGATCATAGTTTAATAATAATCCTTATCATCAAATTTCAAAACAATTTAAGTAGTTGATATCTGAAGAAAATTAAACACTCTTTCTATTATTATATTTTAAATAAATGTAATGAATTTAACTCCATAATAAAATAGTGTTTGTTTCTGCATTTCAGGCAGAAAACAGATTTATAAAAATCACATTCCCAACAGGAAACATGTTGACAGCAATATGCATCTTTACCAGTATGTTATATTTTTCTTACTGCATTGATCTGACATTTAAAGTCAAAGAAGGGAAAAGTCCTGGAACTTACCTTGGAGACATTGCTGCTGATTCTAATGTTATGGATGATGTATCAATCCAAGATCAAAATCTAATCACATTTAGTCTTATGGAACAGGATGGTACAAGTAGTTCCCCATTGTTCCGTATTTCTAAAAATACAGGAAAACTCTACACAGCACAAACACTGGATGCTGAATCTCTGTGTACATTCAACAAGGAATGTTTTTAATGGTCGATGTTGCAGTGCAAAAGGAAATTACAATAAGCAGAATATTGGAAATCAAAGTTATAATAGAGGATGTGAATGACCATCAGCCTGAATTTCCTGATAAACAGGTTACAGTTGAGTTTGGAGAAAATGACAAGAAGGGAACAAAAGTATTAATTCCCAATGCCATAGACAAAGATGTTGGAGTTATAAATTCTAAAATTACATACCAACTGAAAAAAGGCAACAAGGAACCATTTGCACTGTTTGTCATCAAAAAAGTTGATGGAACATCAGATTTGAGTATAGTTTTAGAGAATGAACTTGATCGAGAAGTGAAAGCTGCCTATGAAATTGAATTAATTGCAAGAGATGGAGGGTCACCACCTAAACAAAGTGTTTTAGTTGTTCACATCTTAGTGACAGACATCAATGATAATATTCCAGTTTTCTCCCAAAATGTCTACAACGTTTCTATTAAGAATAATCCAAGTGAAACTTCTTCCATTGCAACTTTATCAGCCACAGATTTAGATTCTGGCAAAAATGGAAGAATCACTTATCACTTCAGTACAAAAACAACTGATGTTGCTAAAAACCACTTCAAACTGAATGAACAAACTGGACAGATTTTCTTAGAGAAAAAGTTTACATTAGGCAATGTTCTGACACATAATTTATATGTTGAAGCAAAAGATGCAGGAAATCCACCATTACAATCTCTTGCAATGGTTTTGGTTAATGTAATCAACCAACAAAATAATCCACCAACAATTCACTTGAAATTTTTGTCAGCATCAGGAAAAGATTCAACATCAGTTTCTGAAGGAATCAAAGTTGGCAGTTCAATTGCTTATGTAAAAGTGACTGATCATGATGTTGGACAAAATGGTGAAGTGAGTTGCGATCTCCATTATGATAAATTTAAACTACAAAGTTTGGATACAAAGAAATATCAAGTAATTGTGAAAAAAGCATTAGATAGAGAAACAGAGGCAAAGCATGAAATTATCATCAGCTGTCAAGATAAAGGATCTCCTCCATTGCAAAGTAAGAATAAGTTCTCTATCCAAGTGACCGATGTCAATGATGTAAGACCACAGTTTTCTGTGGAGACATTTAAATTCTTCATTGAAGAGAATCAGAAATCCAGATTTTCTGTTGGCTTCATCAATGCAACAGATCCAGACTTGGGACTTGAGGTAAACTCACTTATTCTCTGCTAACCAATAATAAACAATTTTTACCTTTCAAAGTCAAAGATGATGGCATGATTTCAGCAATTATGTCACTGGATCATGAGTTTCAAAACATTTATAAGTTTCAAGTATTTGTGAAAGATAATGGAATACCATCTCTGAATAATACAGTGAATGTGATTGTTGAAGTGACTGATAAAAATGATAATGCTCCATATTTTACATTTCCCAGTGTTAATCCTTATAACATGGATATTGTATATTTCGGCATCATTCAAAGAATATCACGTCTCTAAAGGCAGCTGATGGAGATAGTCAGAGAATGCATTTCTAAAATATGAAATAATCAGAGGCAATGACAAGCAGATATTCAGCATGAACCAGTATACTGGTTTGTTAAGTTTCAATCGAGTGCTTAGCCAACAAGATGCTGGCTCATATGAGCTAGTATTTGTTGTGAAGGATAGTGGTAGCCCAGTTCTATCAGCAACAACTAGTATGTTTTTACACTAACTGTAAGCAACAAGACAGAAATGCTAAGTGCCATTCATACGATAACTGAAGATAAAGTTGATCTTACATCAGTGATTATTATTACAGTTGTAGCAGTGATTGGTAGCAGTAATCATTACTGCTTCTATATCAGTATGTATCATTCGATGTAATGACCAGAGAAATGTAACCTATGCCCATGCAATGAACCCACCAAATGTGGTTGGTGCAAATGTTGGTCCAAGTGGCAGGTACATGAGTGACCAGAGACATTTAATATGCCCTTCAAAGCAAGGAATATCTTGGCCAACTGCTGTGAGCAAAACACATGCTGATAAAATAAGAAGTGCTCATATAAATCAACCAAGCAGACAATCCCATTCTGCAGATATTCTTCCTGTTCAGCAGAAAAGATCAGCTTCTTTGCCTCAAACACAGTCTCCTTCCAAACTACAATCACAGGTAACTGTTTGTTTTTACTCTATTTGGCAGTGAACATAAATCTGTACTGGAACTTGTAACATTTCTATAAGTAATTGAAATTAAGATAATACCCTTTTTATATGAAATCATCGTTTTTGATACTATGCTTATTACCATTCTCTATCCAAGCTTTTATTTTTAGTTATTATTTTTCTCTAATATTATTGTATTAAAAATATCTTCACTTCAGGTTGGTCTAATTGTCCTTTTTTTTATTGTATGTCTAGTAAATATTTTCTAATTGTAAATGTATTTTTCCCATGCTCATATTTTTTGAATGCCTGAAACACTCAAATATTATCTTCTACATTTTTATACTGCTGACATCATCCTACATTTTAAAATTCTAATTGCAATGTCTTTCATTGAAAATATTTAAAATTATTATTCATTTTATTATTCTATTATCGCTTTACTAAAATGTTATGGAAATAATATCACTTACTTTTTTTACTAATTTTCTTTTCTTCATATTTGTGTTGATTTTTTACTTCAACACTCAAGTTGTTTTTCATTGTCATCTGTTAAGCAAACAGTAAAGATTGGATATAAGAAACTAGCTTCTGACAAAACTTGTACTCACATCCTCTTTCCTTGAAAGCTTGACATTGATAATACCTTATCAATTAGACTAGAAAAAGCCAACCAGCAGATATGATTCATGTTTCAATCAGATATCTACTTTCTTCCTCATTGAATTCTTTTCTGTACCATATTGTTTGTTTAAGCCTTGTAGTTTTTTGATTTCAGATGTCATCAGAACTTAAGTCTTTATTTCTGATCCTTGCTGCATAGTCATAGAATGTAAAATGACAACCATTATGACATGTAAAGAAAGATTAAGCACATTTCTTTTTAGTTTGATTTCATGTTTTATTAGTATCTGAATATTAATTGAAAATTACATTTAGGTTACAAAATAACAATAATCAGATATATAATAAATCAATGAAAATTATGAAAGTCATAAATTTGTGATTTCTGTTGATTTTCCATTTTAATTAGCAGAATCAAATCCAGGAAGAGCCAATGTCACGTGGAAGTGTTAAAAATAAATCCCATGAAATTACTTCTGAATATCACAATCAGCAATCTCCTAAAATGATACATCGGGAAAGCAGGGATAATAGAGATTCAGGAAGCAAAACACAAGTGGAAGAAGCAACAGGTTGGTAACATACTATAAAAATTAAAACAATGTAAAGTACTTTTTTTTATTTCTTTACAAAATTAAACTTCTCTTTTCTACTGGCATTACACATTATATATATGATTTGCTGGTGGTCAGTGCTTTATTCTCTTGTAATCAATTTCCTAATTTATACATCATATACAGATGGAGTAAAGTTCCACTGTTCATAGTATTTAATTTTAAAAAAGTGCTCAATACAAAGTAGAGCAATATATTATTATTTTTATTATAAGAGATTAGAACAAAAACGTTGAAATTGCTACACAATAGCTTTCATGTTTCGGCACTATATTGTGGCTTTTGAGGTTATGGTAAATGACTGGTAATTAAATGATTTTCATGAAAATTTCAAAAGCAAAGTTTACCTCTTTTTTCAAAAGATAAAGGTGGGGTGAGGAAAAACATGGTCAGAATTAAAAAAAAGACTTGTGGGTTTGCCTTGATGAACCAATCAAGTATCCGATCCATGCTAAATAGAAAATTAAGCTCAGTGGGTGGAGGTGGGGGGAGTTATTTTTTCATGACATGATAAACCAGAAGTTAGACAGGTCATCATTGACATTAACAGAAAACATGCAAGCAACAAATGTATCATGATTTTAGACAAATATGACATGTTCAATTTTTCAAAGAACACTAAGGGGAGGCATAGGAGGATAATCAGGCATGAAGTTAATTTCAACAGAGAATTTTTTTTTTAAATTTCAGATTCATGAAGCTTCTTAAAGGAACCTGTAGATAAAATGAAAAATCTGGAACATCTATATAAGATTAACTGCACAGCAATACTAAATCAGAATAAACAAAATAAGATAATTACTCATAGTGGGTGGGCCATTATTTACTTATAAATTATGGCCTTAAGAAATGTTACTACATAATTTTTAAAATTTAACTATATTGTTAGGTAAAAGATAAAATGTTTCAGCAATTTACAGTTAATTCACTTCTTTGATTTAATAGAGATTTTTTTGTCAGCAAATCAGATAATTTCTAGTTTCACATGTAAGCATAAGAAGCAAGGTTCATTTAAAGATGTACAGTTTCTAGTTTTTTTAGTATTTTCCATTTTACCATAGGGGTATTGTTAACTTATTTAAGTTCCAAAAATATTTAGAAAGGAACGTTATATAAGTGCTGTTAGTGAAAGATAATAAAAATATTTAGAAAGGGACGTTATATAAGTGCTGTTAGTGAAAGATAATATATGTTAATACCACCTAGTTTTAAAAGAATTCTTGGTACTCTTAATATAAAATTTTTTAACAGTTATTTTTTTTTAAAAATAGTGCTTAGGGAAACAAGAGAGTCAGTTTGACATTGGTTTTGCAATGAGCATTCATTAGAATTTCTACAATTACACTTGTTGATATTATCAGCATTTGTTCCTTTGAAATGGCTATTATTACTCAGGTTTTTGTATTTGTTTAAAATTTTATTATGTTTTTTAATAATTTTTTCAAGATTATCGGTACAACTATAACTTAGTATTAGTGTATTTCTGTAGAAGTGTTTATCGATTCCAATTCCTACGATCACTGTTGTTATGTTTTATATATTTGATGTCAGTGTACCTATAGCCACTATTTTTTAAGGCAGTGTTATAGACTTTACTATGCTTGTAAAAGACATCTTTTCTGGAAGAGTTATTGCTAATAGTATATTTTATAGAAGAGGGTATGTGTTTAATTACAGATGGAGGGTAGTTACAATTTGGGTGGATGTATATTGGATTGGCATTTGTTTTCATGTAGGATTAGAATACATTATTAACTAGGTCTAATGTAACATCAAGAAAATCTTTTTTTTAAAGTTAGTGTTGATCTTAGCTTTAAGGTTAAGACATTTAAATTTTCTATGTATTAATTTCCTGATTTTGTCAGCTTTAATTTTTTGTGAAATTTTTCACTAACGTAAGGCCATCTATATAACCGTATATTATCAATGTTAACATCATTGTAGGCACTAAGATTATATAAGCTAAATAAACCAACAAGTTTCAGAAGATTCTGCAGAATTTAATGATCCCATGGAAATATCAAATTGATCAACAGCATTGTTGTGAATTAAATATATATATATATATATATATATATATATATATATATGTGTGTAAGATTATAGTTGTTCCAACAAGAGAAAAGTGTATATTTTAAAGAGAGGAAAAGCCAAAAATGTTTTTGGTTATAGGGTGGATTTGTTTTTATATACTTTATTCTGTATATTTTGCTACACACGTTTTGGGTCTTGTGACCTTCATCAGGTGATGAATGGTTATTTACACATATTATTTAAAGAAATTCATTTATTCTACTTATGTTAAGTCTTTTAACCATTCTTTTGTGTGTAGTGGTAGTCATCTATCTTAGACTGGCTGAAAAATATTCCTTTGTTTGAAGTGGTAATAAAACAATTAAATTTGGTTAGGGTAAGAAAGGAGGTTTTTGTTCTTATCTTTTTATGTCCCATGTATCCCTTCATTCCTTCCTCTATTCTTGTGTATTGTATGTATATATATATATATATATACACTTTCTCCAAAAATATATATTTTATTATTACAAGGAAATTGTGTATATATATATATATATATACTCTTTGCATGGTGCATATGGTTTATGTGTATGTGGTCCATCTAGTGTGTTTGTGTTTGCCAGTATGCATGTATATATTCATTCTCCATACATATATATTATATATTTTATTATTATAAGGAAACCTATATAGTAACTACATGCATTTTGTATAGTGATTTTTGTGGTCCAACTAGCCTGTTTTGTCACTATATGTTTATGGTATGTGTGTTTATGTCTGTGGGGTTATGATTTGTTTAGTGCTGGTTTAATTTTATTGTGTTTGGAGTTAAGAGTAATCCTCTGTTTGATATATTTCCTCAAAATACAAAATGGATTCAGATGACTACTACTACTACTACTACACACAAAAGACAATGTTTAAAAATTTAACTGAGGAAGAAAAAATTAATTCCTTTAAATAATATGGAGAAATAACTATTCTTTGCCTGATGAAGGTCACCAGACCCAAAATGTGTGTAGCAAAATACATAGAATAAAGCATATTAAAATATCCACAGTATAATAAAAAATGTTTATGGTTTTTTCTCTCTTTAAGATATATATATATATATATATATATATATATATATATATATATATATATATATATATAAGGTCATCCCATAAGTTCTGTCTGAATTTTACCTTTTTTAAAATGAATGAAATTTAAAAGAGTATTTTATAATGTCTAATGGAGCTGAACATTACGTTTAGATGCATTTAAACTGATCAAATTTTATTTGATTAAAACCCTGCTAACATGGAAGTATCCAAGAATCATTTGAGGCACATAATGCTTTATGAGTTCAAGAAAGGAAACTCAGCAGCCAAAGTGGCTAGAAACATTCACTCAGTTTATGGAGAGGAATGTGTGAATGAAAGAACTTGCAGAAGATGGTTTGCAAAATTTAGAGGTGGAGATTTCACCCTTGAAGATGAAGATCGAACCGGACGTTCAGTTGAGTTTGATGAAAAGCTTCTTGAAGCAGCCCTTGAAGAAAATCCTGCTTTATCAGTTGAGGAATTGGCAGTGGCTCTCAGTTCAAACCATACAACTGTCCATCATCATCTTCAACAACTTGGAAAAGTTCCTAAACTTGGGAAATGGGTGCCTCATGAATTGTCTGAAAACAACCTCAAATCCCGAGTTGACATCTGCTCTTCACTTCATTTTCGCTAACTTGTTTCACCTTATTTGGATAGACTTGTGACGAAAAATGGATCTTTTATCAAAATGTTAAGCATTGTAGACAGTGGCTTGGTAAAAGGGAAGGACCCAAGCCACAGCCGAGAAGGGAACTTCATGGGCAAAAGGTTCTTCTTTCAATCTGATGGGATCGCCAAGGAATAATCCACTTTGAATTCTTACCACCTAATGCAACAATTAATGCTCAAATATACTGTCAGCAATTAGAGCATTTGAACCAAGCTTTGAGAAAAAAAAGACCTGCTCTAGTGAATCAGAAAGGGGTGATGTTTCATCAGGACAATGCGTGACCCCACACAGCAAGAATCACATCACAAAAGATTGAAGAACTTGGTTGGGAGAAAATTCCTCATCCACCTTATTCTCCCAATCTTGCTCCTTCAGACTACCATTTGTTTCGTAGCTTACAGAATCATTTGGAAGAAACAGCTTTTGTAACACAGGAAGAGGTTAAAACTGACATTAGTTCTTCGAATCAAAGCCAAAAGAATTTTGCAGGAATGGAATTAGTAAGCTTGTTAATAGATGGAAGGAAGTCATAGATAATCAGGGAAAATACATTGTTGATTGAATGTATAATTAAATGTAACATTTGGTCACTTGTTTTCTTTATTCAAAATTCAGACAGAACTTATGGGATGACCTGATATATATATATAGGCAGACAATGTTTGCAATTTATTCAATCAGACATATATATATATATATATATATATATATATACATATTTTTTCAAGTGTGGAATCTTCAGTAATTGAACAGAAATGACATTTCATTAACACATTCAGTTATTTTATGTTAGTTTAACTTATTCAAATTATATCCAAATAATTCATATTGCTATTCTAAAAACTCAAAGCAGCAAGAAGAAACACTTCCAGACCAGAAGAAAAAAATATTTTTGATTTAGAATTGTAAATATTTAAAAATATTTTATTTCGGGATATCTCTCTCTCTCTCTCTCTCTCTCTCTATATATATATATATATATATATATATATATATATATATATATAAACTTGTTTTGGCCCAACAAATTTTTAACACTCTTTACCAACAAGTAGAGAGTTATGTCCCTTGCTAGTTGAAATATTGAACAAAGAACATTAATTCATAACAAAACATTTTCAAATGACCATGTTTAACTAAGAATTTACTAAATTCAGATGATGATTTCATTTGAAAAAAAAAACAAAAGAAATGAATTATACCTTACATTAGATTATGTCAAATCTCTGTAATCATTATTCAAATGTTCATGTTTACAGCTGTATAAAACAATATACGTTTAAATCAACACAGAAATAACAGTCATTCAGTTTTGATGAGAGTAAAAAATCTCACACTTTTTTAATATAAAATACACGTTTTATATTTACAATGTATAAAATAATACAATATTCATACATTTTGTAAATTTCTTATGAAAATGAAATCCTTTAGATTTCAATCTATGATAATGAAATTAAAAGAAAAAAAAATAATTAAGTTTGTTGATTCACTTTATCATATGATGCATTTAAAAGCAAACTAACATACAACTTTGTTTCTAACTTCTGACATTTTTAAAACTTTAATAAGTTGCCACTGACTACTTTTTTCAGATGTATACACTTCCCAATACTGCAATCCTCGATTAAAACAAAGTGAGCAGCCAACACAAGAAACAGAGATGAAGCCATTGGGACAGACTGTCAACTACCCAAGTGATACAACAATAGTAGCTAGGGGTTTCTATACACCAAGCCTTACACAAAATACTGATAACAAAGACTCTGTGACAGAGGATAGTAATTCTTCTGATATAAGTCAGCAGTCAACAGGAAACATTTATCGTAATCCAAGACCCTTACCCCCAGTTCCTCACTAATATTTTTTTCCAAATTCCATTAATCTTCCACTTAGTCAATAAGTTAATTCTAATTTTTAAAGTGCTTCTGTAGGATAATATATCCTTATAATACCCTAAATAAATTATAAAGAATATGGTATTGTTCTTTCTTAATACATATTTCAGAGGATGAATTAGTCAGACAAGTAATCAGAGTGTGTATTTTCCAGTATATATATTATATTATTATTCTTAATGTGTTAAGAACATAAAATATATTAAAAATATTTGAATACTGGACATTTTATTTTATATAATAATCAAAATAATGTTTTGCATCCCAAGTTTTTTAAATGAAAGTCAAAGTAAAAACACCCTTAAAGTGGATCATGAAAATGCTCATTAACATTTACGACCATAAAACTAATGTTGTTTTCAAAAAGTATTTTTTTGACATTTTGCTTTGCATTAAAATTTTGTTATAAATAAAATTGTCTTACTTGCTCTGCAACATGTAAAGCATCCATTGTACATAATAATCCCAAAGTGTCCAGCATTGTTTAATATGAAGAGAAAGACAGCAGAATTTATAAATAAAGAAAATAGAGAATTGCATTTTGGGAATTTTTTTTTTTTTTTAAAACTTAGTTATTTTTTGAAAACTTCTAAATTTATGTGTGTACGTCTGTATTTCTGTATGTATGCAAATATTTAAATAGAAAAACTAAGAAAGTATATAAAAATAAAAATCAAGTGGGATGTGGTGTCTTTAAGAATAATAATAACAATTATAACAGCCATTGCACATACAACACATTCACTAGGATAGATGCTTTTGTCTCATACCCTTAAAAAAATGCAAAGATTATTGCACTCACATTTTCATGAATAATAATAGTTAATCTTCTATTTGGGCCTTAACTTTAGAATATCCAAAGAAAATGGTAAGTAGATTTAATTTTGTTTTTTTGTGCATTAACAAAAATAATGTCCAGGGAATAAATTTTTCCTTATTGGTCAGTTTACTTATGCAAATCTTTGTGTAATTTGTTTGTGTACATCTTAAAACTTTAGCTGCTCTTTTAAGTAACAATTAATCCTTTTATATACAAATGGAATATTCTTTTATTGTTATGACTATCACTAATAAAATATTTATCTTTAATGTTCTAAACAAATTATTAATTTTCTCTATAAGAATGATAAACATGCTAATTTCTGTAGCAAATATAATGATTATTTCCTTCTTTTCATTTTGTGATGATAGATTTTGATGAGGTTTAATGTTGCTGAAATACTAAAATTATATAAATCTCATTTTATTTATGAAAACAACTCTTCAAAATTGTAATATTCATGAGCCACTTAGAAGAAATTTCTTCTGAGTTTTCATTTTTGTTATATTGTTATTGCTTAATGAATAATAAATTGAAAAAAAAAAATGGGGCAAAAATTAATTTTCTGCTTCGTTACATTTCTAGACATACACAATAGTTAAAGTATTAATTCACTACTCATATTTAAATTACTAGTCAGATGTAAACATCTGAAATAAATTTCTTAATAATGTGTAAATCAACAGGCCAATTTGCATTTATAAAGATTTTAACAAAAACATTAATTGAAATCAATCCTCAAGTACTGACAAGGTTAAATAGATGCAAAATTCACAATAATATAATAGTTAAAAAAAAATGAATTAATATTTATTGCATGAATATTATTATTTTATTACATAAATTTTTTAATTATTTTTCTGTTTTGATCATTTTTTGATAGGAGGTAAAGAAAAACAATCATTTTTTTTTAATTTCAGACCAATATGAACATCGAAGGAAGATGAAAGTGGAATATTTGAGTGTTATTCAGTATTGTGCATCACTGTCTGTTTATAGACATTGTTTCCTATGTTGAAGAAGGGGAAAATCCAAAGACATATTTAGGAGACTGTGTTGCAAATGGTCTGATAATTATAAGTCTTTATAATGCAACAAGGAATTTCTATCACTTCTACACACACAAAAATTATACTACACAAATGTTAGACATCAAATCTATTTGCACATTCAATAAATTAGCAAAAATATTCAATCAGAGGGATCATAAAAAATGTTATTGAACATCAACCAAAAATTCCTGATAAACAAATCATTATTGTCTTTTCTGAGAGATGGAAAAAAATCTATTCCAAAAAATGCATTCCAGAGGTTTATTCTAAAATGACATAAAAATGCAACAGAAAGACTAAGCATTTATATTGTATATCTTAAAAAATGATTGATGAAACATCAGCTCTAAGAATTGTGTTAAAAGATTGACAAAGAAACTAAGGACTCAAATTTAATCCAAGTTATTATCAAAGATAGAAAATTTGTTGTGTGCCCATCAAATCAGGATATATCTGGATCAACTGCTGTCATCATAAGCAAAAGTCATGCAAACAAAATAAGCATACATATAAGCCAATTCAATAGAGATTTACATTTTATAATTACATTTTCCAGTCAACAGAAACTATTATTTTCTCTATGACAGACACAAACTTAGATAAAAGCTGGATGTAAAATATGAAAAATATCTTGAGTTATTAATCTTTTTAAAGTAGAGACAATAAAAAGTTTACCAATCCAACAGCAAAACTCATTTTGTAAATAAGCTTCTCAGTCAACAGAAAAGATGTTTATATTTCTCAGCTGCAAATAAGAAGTCTTACTAAAGCATTAATGGTAAGTATTTTGACTGCATTCATAATATATAGCATTATAGGTTCATCTTAATTTATTTGAATATTTTATAGTTTATTTAAAATTATATTTTTTAAAATCTGAAACTATCATATCTGATAGCTTGTAAGGCTCTCATAATTTTTAAGAAATATACAAAACAGACATGTGTTTAAGACTTGGACCAGATATAGATGGATGAAATTTCAGTAACATTTAAAATACTATCCAATAAATTTTTGCTGACATGGGATGGTATCTTGTTTATATCTATCCACATACCCACTGAAATGAAATGTGGCATAAGGCCAAATTTAAAGTGAGAATCTCATGTGTATATGACATGAATGATAAAAATTGCTCAAACCTTTTTGGCATTTACCCCTTTGGGGATGCCTCAGGTGTCAGGGATTGACCCTAGCGCCTGCTGAAGAAAAGGTATTGCCTTGGGAGCCCCATTTGGGCTTAAGCACATGATATCACATTTTAAGCCAAGTAAGATGGTAGTTCTCATAGGTTTATGTTCTGGGAAAGATATTTAAAATTCTTACTTTTAATATTTTCAAAACTTAGGAGTAATTTATAATTGAAAATAAGTTTATATATATATATCAGATATGTGGTGCAATTCAATTACTTGTGTATTTAAGACCTAATACAGATTAAAAGTACTTGCGTATTTAAGGAAGACCTAATACAGTTTAAAAAAAACAAGGATCATAACATTAATTAAGTGATTAATAGGTTAATGCATCTTTAAAATTTAGTTAGTAAAGGGATTTTGCCATTTTATATCATTAACTTCACTAATTTACTTTCTGTATGAATGATTCATTGTTATATTATATATATATATATATATATATATATATATAATACAAAATGGTAATCCATATGGAATTTCCAAGAGGATATAGATCCAGGGAGAGCTCTATGTCAAGAGACAGAGCAAAATTATAAATTAATGAATATCAAACACTTAAAATATATATATATATATATAGAAGGGGTATGATATTGTAAGGCCTGAAACACTTAATGATCCTTGGCTAAAACATTACTGATCATGTGTGCCAGAGATTTGCTCATTTGAAAGTTAATTATAATCAGTCTTTTTTAAGTAAAATTTTTTTTTTTTTTACTTTTACATGATTTCTTCTGCTTGATTAAGACTTGTATCCTGATCTTTGTTATTTCTATTAGTGTGTGTGTAATATATATATATACACTTTTTATTTTCTCAGCTGAATGTTAGATTAAATGTACTTTTCCATCTACTTTTTCCATCTCTTTATGAGGATCAATTTAAAAATCTGAATATCAATGCTTCATTTATATGACATTTTCAGGCTAGAAGTCTTTTTTTTCAGTTTGCTTCACAATTTATATTGTAAGAATTAAAAAAAACATACTAAGTAGCACTCAAAGACTACCAAATGCAACATTAACCTGAGGAAGGATGAAGAACATATCAGCCCAAAGCTGGTGATGAGGATAGAAGTTAAAAGCATTATATGATATAATCTTATCTCAGAACTTCTGAAAGCATTTATGGAAGATTTATATTTTTATATCATATTATAGCAGGAATAATAAAATTGATCTTAATGTAAATTTGTTTAAAGTATAAAATCTGAAACAATTTTTCGTCTTTAGAAAAATATTTCAATATCAAAGAGGAACCCTGTGTGCTATCTTCACTGCATTCAACACAGGAAAATGAAAAACATTTATAGGTTTTATTACACTCTCTAATTTTGGAAATATTCTTATAAAAACCCAAAACATGAATTTCAGTTTAATTTAATCTTGGTTAATCTTTCATAAAATATTACACTTTATGCTAAGAATGAATGCAATCATTAACAAAAAGGATTTTTCTTTTATTCTCTTGCAGACAAAATGGTGAGAACAGAATTGCATTCCCTACTGCTTTCTCTATAATTTCTATGCTAATCAAAACAATAATAAAGGAGAAACAAAAATATTTGATGAATAACCAGGTAAGGAAAAGGATTATATAATGTTATCAGCTCAACTAAGAACCCCCCCACCACCACAAATAATATATATTGGTTGTCATTTTGTCATGACTGACATTTAAAGAAAAATATTGTGATGTTTGACACACACACACACACACACACACACACACACATATATATATATATATATGTGTGTGTGTAATTTCTTAAACTGTATATAAGAGCTTGTTCTCTTAATGTAAAAATGTGTTTTAAGTTTACAGGAAAATATGTATTTTTTAGCAAAGTTTGAGTTCATTTTCAATGGCTGAAATTGTCTATATTACTTATTTTACAAATAGAGCAAATTGTTATTCAGGAAAAATATTTTATCATTAGTATGAAATATTCTTGCTTATTTGAGATGGAGAAAAATAATTTAATGTACATTGTATAAGGAAGCATTTTGTTTTGCCAATTTGAACAAGATTTAATTTGAAAATGTCTAATGTATTCTCTTAATCTTTATACTTTTTGTACTTTACTAACATTTTAAAATGAGACTTTATCAAATTCTCTTAATATTATAAAGCATTATTAAGTAAAGATTGTGATAGTGATATTTTTCTCTTTGTTTTTGATGAATGTTGTTTGCTGTATTCATTCAAACGATCAATATTACTAATGTTATTTATATAAAATTGAAGGAGATATTTTCAGACTAAAAATATATTGTTGAATTTACTTATGATTTATTCAAGTCCATAGTTCTTTTGTAAATTCCAATTCTTATCTCTTCAAAATAAATCTTATAAAAGCAAATAGAAGAGTTTTTTTATTTTTTTACATGGTCAAACATCAAAATATTTTTCTTTAAATGTCAGTCATGACAAAATGACAATCAGAATTCTATGTACATTGTTTATAACATGCCTCTCTGATTTAAATGAAATGAAACCTATTAGCAGTAAAAAATTAATCCTAATCAATATTTAAAAAATAATTGCTATAAAATATATTACAAGTATTGTTCTACTTTCTACATACATTATTTTGATGCACGCACATAATTTGTATTTAATGGTGGTGTGTATATTTGATTTAAAGAGATCTGTTCACAGATTTACTTACTAGAAAGAATTTATCATTATTTTTAATCTAAACAGATATCAAAATGATAAAATTATTTCTTGTGTAGAAAATTTCAAATCATTGATATACCAATTAAACTCAAATGAATAGTTTAATTAAATCAACCTATTGTAACTAGCTGCCATGACTGGTGTTTATTCAAATATGCTAGTTCTTGTACAAGTTAATAACATTCTGTGTGTGTGTGTGTGTTCAGTGAAGAAGGTAGCTTCAAATTCATCTTCAGTTGTATTGTTTGCTGCTTTCAGAATCCAAATGGATCGTGTTTCACTGCATTAACAAAAAACTCAAACAAAAGATTTGTGAACATTTGACTGTTGTTGTTTGCTATTATGAAAAACAGCTCCAAAGGATTTGGGAAAGGGAGACTGCTTCTGTGTAGTTTGAAGAACAAGTGAGTATGCCACAAACTGGTATTCTTAAAACAAAGGTACTTCCCACTAGCTGCTGCTGCTAGAAAAATAAGCTGTTTATGCTATGACAGACATGTCATGTGTTTTACTTGCATTTAAAAGGATAACATTTTAATTAATATTTTTAGCAACAAGGATTTTTCTCAATTTTTCAAATTATTTGAAAATTACTATTTGTTTTAAAAGTAATGTTTTGTTAATATTTTTGCAAAAAATCTTTTTGAAAAATCTCTATTGAGAGATCCATTTTCCTTTAAAATTGTTTTTTTTTTTATTCTTGAGACAGTCTTGAATATTAGAACAGTAAATATATCGAAGTGGTTTAGTGTTCAGTTTCTTTTCTTCAAAAATCATTTTACTCCAAGCAAAGCAATAAAGCCACTAAGATGCATATATATATATATATATATATATGAAAAAAAGTAAATCATTAAGGATAGAGCACAATCAAAGAACAGGAATTAAGAAGAATTAATAAAGTTTCTATTAATTTAATATGTATCTCATACCATAAAGGCTATTTTATTGGAGAATTTAGAATAAGTAAATATTTCAGAGACTTAATTTAGATATCTTCAGAAAAGTTTTATTATGTAATTTCTACATCAACTACTTAACATTTTCTTTTTTTACTAACTGTATGAATGTATATATAAAAGATGACATTGATTAATTTGTTTTCCATTTTATTAACTTTTAAAAATACTTTTTCTTTTTGTAAACTTTCAGAAATAAATATACATTTCCCAGCATGGTAATTTCAGCCAAAACATGTCATTGGGACAGATTGCCGACTACACAAGTGATATTGTAGCCAGGGGCTTCTATACACCAAACCTTACACAAAATACTCTGAGTACCTCTTTATGATGTAATGGTTAGCAAGTTGGACTACTAAACTATACTTAGTAAATAAAAACACAAACTTTCTGATGAAAGTCAACAAAAATTTCTTATGAAAGAAAAGGAAAAATGAATCATGATTTTATATTGATATTATTGAAAGTACCTATAAATTTTTGGTTCTCTTTTTCTTTTCATCATAGAAGAGAACAGTTACAGTGAATTAAGCTGATTCAAATGCAATAGCTTTCTTATTAAAATTAATTTTAGTTAAATGCCAATGTTCAATTTTTTAAACTTAATAAATGCCAATATAAAAAAAATTAAATTCTTCATAAAAGATTGAGTTAAGAATTATAGTTATTTCAAATATACATGAAAGGGTAGCATTAGCATTATCTTTAAAATGGATTACACATATTCTAGTAATTCTCAGAATTACAGCTAGATTCTAATAAACTTGGGTTACATAAATTGCACCTCAAACTGAATAAAGAAGTGTATTAAAAATGAATGCACATTTTCTTAGATTAACATGAATATTGATTTGATAATATATCAAAGATGACCACATGTACAGACATGTCTTCCATGTAGTGTAAATATTTCTGTATTGTAAGAAAGTTAAAAGCTGATGTAAAATTCATGTTATCTGATGTGGCATAAACTTGGATGGAAAGAAGAAAGTAGCAAGCATTGAATGAATTTTTAAAGTAGAAAATTAGTGTCTATTTTCATTATATTCTTTTTGTGAATCTGTATTTATATGTATATTGTAAATATCTATGTTTAAAAATAATAAACCTACCTTAAATATAGATGGTAAGATTACTTTTTATATTTCACATGCAATATCACAGCAATTACATTACTATCATCCAAAAATTACATTCCAATAAAATGACTTGACCAACCTCCAAAGAGCCTTAAATGAAGGTAAGTAGATTTGAAAATTGTGTCTTTTCTTTTAAGTCATCAGATTTCCCAAATATTATTATATTACAAATAAACTGTTTGATATAAAGTATTTATATTATAATGAATAAAATCTTTAACCCACATCCTCTGAGCATCACTTTAAACTGATAGGCTTCTTTTTCTATATCTAAACTATAATTTTTGTCAAGTGAAAATTTCCAAGTTCCCATCTGAAATCATAAAAAATATTAACTCTAAGCAAAACAGCCACAATATATGATATATGGAAATATGGTGACAATTTAAGCTGATATCAAGAGGATATAGGTTAAAGAAATTTACTATTTTAAAATATATACTGTCATTTTTAAAATGTATTCTTTACAGTATTTTTAACATGATTATGAAGAATATCAATTTTTTTTTAATTCTGAGTATTTTCTTAAAATTTATAAACTTGCCCTCAATTTGTACAGTGGAATTTCAGGTCATGAACGCATCTCATCCTGAGCAAATTTTCCAATCAAAAAACCTTTCAAGTGACAAACCCAGGACTATTGGCAGGAGAATGTCAGTTGTGGTGTAGCTTTCACTCCTTGCTTGAATTCACCATGACTTCTCTTTAATTTCATTGTGTTTTGGAGCCAAAGAATGGCAATGATAGCAGCAAAGTGAAAAGAAAAATGACCAGAATCATGATAGAAATATAAAGTAAAAAAGCATAGCCAAACATGAAAATCATGTTTGTGTCTCTGATCTTGCTACTCAGCCACCTGTACTATTCCCAAAAATAAAGAGATGATCAAGGAAGCTGATGTTGAAAAAGGATTGACAGTTCTTGTTAAGCATAGATGAAGCCCTGAAACAGATTAATCCATTTTACATTTATTCCAATGGGAAAAATGGTTTTGGTTTGTAAACATTTCAAGTTACAAATGGCCTTCAGGAAGGAATTCATGAACCAAGGTTCTACTGTATTTAATAATTTTTACAATTAAAAACCAACAGATACTTGTATTATCAAGAGCTAATAGAAATTGCAAATGTCTATCAATTAATTTCTGAATTTTTCATTACTCTTTACCAAACATTCTTGATATTACTTCTATTCTTTTGTATAATGTAAAATTTTGATATGTTGCTATTCTTTCCAGTCAACTACATTTTATCATCTTCTATCTTAGAGTGAATCTCACATCAGTTATCAATTCTTCAATTTCTGTCAAAATTATTTATTATAAAACAAAAAAATATCTTTTAAGAGCACTAGATAAAACAATTACAAGAATAAGAACAAAGAAAATATTTACTAATTTTGTTAGTTGGCTAACATAGAAATACATCTAATATAAATTTTTCCTTAGATTACAAAACTTAAAAAAAATTACATTTATTTGTTTAAATATGATTTGTGTTGAAAAGTTTTTTTGGGGAGTTTGCAATATTTTATACTTTCAAATTAAATAATAAATGAAATAGTAGCCTTTCTTCTGTTTTCTACTTTTTCTAATTGTTTTAAATTCATTTCTTCATTATTTAAAAATAAAATGTTTTAGTTTGAAACAAATTCTGACTACATGTTTTTTTTTTTTGAATCAGTATCACCCCATGTAAGGTAGTAAAGTCACTAAGACACAAAGGGGTTATGGAAGAATTAGGAACAGAAACATTAATAATGAGCAGGAAGAGAAAAGAGTAATCAGGAGGACAGTAGGTAATGATTGACATTGCATTTAAATTTTTGCAAATTAAAGTTGGCTGAAAAGCATGGAGTCAGAAGGGAGTTCCACAAGTAAAGAAACTGTTAGCCTAGAACTTATGGAAACATCTAGCCAGGTCAACTGTAAGTTGATGAAATCTTGACGCCAGTCTAGTACTGCACTTAAATTCAAAAAGTCTAGGTACCATAGTGAAGAACTCATTTGAACAATTACCATGAAAGTATTTAAGGAAAAGGCACTGAGGTGCAACCTTACATTAATGGAAAAGTGACTGAAGCTGAGCCACCAGATCAGGACCAATAATATTGCTGATTCTTCTTTGGATTTTATCAAGGAGCTCAAGGTAAATAGCAGGGTCACTGGACCATATGTGGCAGCAATATTCTAAGCATGGGTAAATGATAGACTTGCACATATGTAAAATAAATTCTGGAACGAATAATTGTCTTGTACAACATATATAACCAGCTTTCTTAACAGTTGACCTAGTAATAGATTCAATATAGTCATGTTAGTTGAGAAAGTGCAATGTAGCCACTGGAGGTTAGCATCAGTCGTGCGATGGAAGGCAGAGCGGGTTCTCTCAAATGGAGAGAAGTTTAGTTTTGGAGGTATTAAAATTGTTTTGAAACTTACAAAAAGGGGTTAATTCACGTATTATAGACAGCTAATAAATTTTTTATTATTATAAAAATAAAATATTATTCAGACCAGCATGCTTATCTTGGTTTTTATGCTCACACTCTTTCTTAAGTTGTCATTGTACTTAGTAACCTTTCCTTAGAATTTTAACCTGAACCATTTATTCACTTCATGAGATTCCTGAATAGTGTTGCAGGGAACCAGATATGTTGGTATTTATGAATTCAATCTCTGAAAAGGCACATATTCTGGTTCATTGGAAGAAATGGAAAATGACATGAAAGTGAATTAGTGAGTATTAACTAGCATGAAAAGCAGAATGAGAACATTATTCCCAGAAGAATGCTGATGAGTACAGTGGTCGAAACATTATATATATAACAACAAAGATGAGCATGCTGATTTGAATAATTACATATAATAACGATAATTCTTCATCTCAAAAATCCTCAATTTTGACATAAATTAATAATTTTTAATAGTATAAACATTTTATAAATCATAAATAAAATCCAGTTTTAAACAGTTAACTTGGTTCAGTAAGGGAAGTAACTCTGAACAATATAAAGAATTTTCCTAATTTCTTAGATATTAACACAATGATAAAATCTACCTTCTGTAAGTTATTAACCAAAATCATTTTTCCCTCTGTTGATTGAGATAATGACATTTGGGTGAAATAATACATAATAAAGAATTAAACTGAAATATCCATCAGGTACAAATATGAGTAGGGAAAATAGTGAATTGACCTAAAAGTTATTAAATAAAAATAAGAAAATACCTATTTATTTTTTAAATTAACTTGAATGATATATTTAGCCTTTTATTCTGCTATTTTCTGCTATCTTTAAGAAAATTTATTAATTCCATTTTTGTAGGACTTTCTCAACAAAGAATCCTCAAGGTGTTTTTTGTGGTCTTTCAAGAAAGTGAAATCCTTTCATTAACAAAATTTTGTAAAGAGCAAAAAAATGATAATCTGAAGTTGTCAAATCTAGTGAAAAAGGCAAATGAAAAATTAGCCAACCTGTAACCATTTTTGCCTGGTCACCAAAGAAACATATCATCTGGCACTATGGAGATAAAATATTATGCACTTTCATTTAACTAATTTGGGATTTTTTTCATTGATTGCCGATTTCAATTTTGTTCTTAGGAAGGAATTCAAAGAGAATTCTTTCTAATCTTATCATGTACACAGTTTCTCCTTCTTTGAGTGATGATTGGCTTTTGGTACAGTGGTTCATTTTGCTTGCCAAATGACCACATTGTTGTGCAGTAATATCTCCTTATCTGCATGGCATGTCTCCATAGATCATCCAACTGATAACTGAAATCATGGATAGTACCAAACCCAATATATACTGTTTTTCCTATGCATAAATACCTATGATAAAGGTTGATTTATACATTATCTACAATAAGAAATAATAAAATAGAACAATATTCCTTAATAAAAGTTATGTAACAGAAGATTTTATCAACCACAACATATGATTTTTTTCTTTTGTTTATTAAGGTGAGAAGCACTTTACAACTTCTCTTTGACATATCAGAATTGCTTGTGTCACTATTCTTGCATTTTGGAACCATTCTTAAGTTATTATTGGTGTTGATTATAGGAAATTGAAAGCAAGACCATAGATGAGTGGTAACTTTTTGTTACACATCACAAAATCAAAACAGTTAATTTCATAAAGAAATATAATCTAGTATGTTAACTATGCTCTTTTACCTTTCAGATAACTGTTATGGAATAAAGATTCTGGCCTCACATATATGATCCAGAATTTTGTTAGAAGCAATGCCTTTCTCTCTGGACTACATCTGCAACTTTTGATCAAACATAAACACACTATCACGTTTTTTTCATAGTGAAAAAGATGTTTCATACTCTATGACATCAGCAAATTCAATATTTTTCCTGCTAATATACAGGGTAGTTTCATTTTGAACATGGATTTCAAGTTCTGGCCATTTCCAAATTTAAATGTAACATTACTCTTCTTTCAGGTTTCTTTTGACTTTCTCTGGTAAAGTGTTGAGGTAACAATTACACCAAATCAAACTGCATAACGACCTGGAACAACTTGAATCCAAAACAGGGGCACCAATAACTTATCCTAGAAATATATTATTGCCAATGTTATTGTGATTCATATGTACAATATTGGGTTCAAATACATCTTCCTTATTTCCTTTGTCAGAGGCTTGTTGGCAATTTTTAACTTAGTGCATGGTAGACCCATAAATAGCACATCTAGAGGGTTTACCATCAGGTCCAAGATGATTTTGTTTCTTTTCTTGGTTTTATTCTTCTGATAGTTGTTACATCTGTTTCCTCTATTTGATCTATCACCTCTACAGGTTATTTTAGTGGCCTGAGATATACATTACATCCTGTCTGCACATCACTATTCCCATCCAAAATTGAGCTGCAAAGTTGCAAATGGTCTTATGAAGAGAGGAGTCTGCTCTAAGATTTTGGATCATGTATGTGAGCTCAGAATCTCTGTTCTATAATAGTTATCTAAAAAATAAAAAGAGCATAAACATAGTACTCTAAAAACAAATTATGTGTAAGCCAAAGCATCTGCCAAAAACAATCTGGTGGAAATGGTTTTCAACACTTGAGGTAAAAATTTTCAATATATTGGATATTTTGTGCTGTATAATGTTGATTATTCTCAAGTAATGATTTCATTAAGAACAGTACAGTTTCATTAAAGTTGCTAAGCAAAGTATTAAGAAACAGAAAAGTCTTATTAGAAAAGAGTACTTAAGTGTTGTGAAATATCAGTCCTCCTATATGGCAGCGAATGCTAGACAGTCTCATCACAGAAGAAACAACCTGAAGCAACAGAAATATAGTTTTACAGAAGGATGCTGAATACCATTGACTGACTGAACATGTGAGCAATGACAAAGTTTTAGAGAAAATGGAAACAAAAATGACACTTATACATAACATCAGAAAGAGAGAATTGAAATTTCTAGGACACATAATGAGGAAAGAGGCTTTGGAAACTTTGACACTGACATTAAAGGCAAGCAGGACAGAGGAATAATCTACCTAATGAGCTTGTCTAAATGGTTGCCAGAACAGGGATTAGGAAATATATCAGAAAGATAAAATTTATTAAGAGCTACAAAGGATAGAAAATTGTGGATAGCCATGATTGTTCATGTCCTGAAGGGGGACTGCCATAGAAGAAGAAGAAGAAGAAGAATGATTTCATTGCTATTAATGTCAAATGGTCTATCCAAGCATGAACTATTGTTTAATGCAAAACCACTTCTAACATATATTTTTTTACAGTGGAGTCATATTTTTACTTTTCTTAAAAAGCTGAAAATGTTGTTTATTATCTTTTATGAATGCTGTCATACTACATTTAAAAGAGATCATTTTGAAATCCTGTTATAAATAAATAAATAATTATTTAGATATATTTAGAAAAACAAAAATGAATGCTATTTTTATATTCATATTATTATTAACTATGCTGACTCTTGTGGTTCTGCCAATGATTGAACTCACCATCCTTGTGTAACAAATTTCTCAATATATCAGATTCCCACTCCTCAGCTTAATGGATGTGTACTAAAGCAGGCTTGTCTCCCTTTCTTTAGGCATTATTTAAGTTTACTGAAATTTCTCTGGAGAAGTGTTGTTACTCAATTTATTGATCCAGATCCTGTTTTATCACATATAATAGCCTATATGAAATTATTACTATTTTTATTAGTTTTCTTATAGGCTGTAAAAAGTCTATTTGTATAACATCAAATAAAATATTTTTAAAGGTAACCAGCCATTGAAACAATTAGGGAAACTAGTTTATAACTTATCATAATAAAATAGAAATTTAGGCAAGCTTCAACTCTTGTTTGTGCTATTATTCATTTTATTAATTTAATCACTGATTAATTTATTTTCCTAGATCAATTAGTTTATCAAATAAAACTGATTTTAAGTACAATAAAATCATTCAGCCTTTACTTATATTTAAAAGTGTAGAAAATATGTAAACCCCAATGAAAAAGTATGACTGATTATTATTTGCAATTCATTGAAATTGTTTAAATCTTTCCTCTTTCTCAAATTAAGCACTTTTGAACTTAATTTCATTAAATGGCATCAATAATTATTCTGATCTATTCTTCATCTACAAAACATTATAATTTTCTTTATAATTTTAAAAATTTATTTTATCAACTTCCACTATATTATTCTATTATTTACCATCTGAAAGAAATTTTAAATTGAAGAATTTAACTAAATCATTTTACTGAGTGCTCACTATTAAGTCATACTATAGGTACCTCCACGAAATTGCTAAAAAAAAAAGAGCATAGTGTGATGAAAAAGACGCCAAACTTTATGAAAACAAAATTTTATCGTCTAAATGCTTATGTTTTTATGAAGAAGAAAGACCAAAGTTTTTTTTAATTATTTTTAAAAATTTTTCCTTCTTTTTAGAACATTATTAAATTTTGATTAAAAAACCTTGTTTCTCTTTGTACTAACATGGGCTAGTAAATAACATAGATAATTTTTAGCACGTTTTTATGTAATACACACATTAATTTGGAAAATCTTGCAAAAATAAAAATAATTGTCACATGTTAATGAAACTTTCAGGAAACTATTCACAGATGATCAGAAATTATTATAAATATGTTTTTTTTTAAAAGTCATGGCAGAAATATTTTTTTTATATTTTTAACACCCCATAACTAATTTTATGAAAACTCTAGAAATTTGAGCGCATCGGGTTTAGTGACTACAATAGTTAAAAGCACAAGGCTTTGAAGAATGAAAATCATGTTTTTTTTTTTTTTTTAATTGACTCCACGGTACCTGAAAATCAGCTCTAAATTGTAACATACATAACTCAATAAAATAAATATATTATTTAATTTCAAATGTTTTTAGTTGTTTTTAGGAATATGGACAATATTTTCTGAAAGCAAAAAATTTTTTCAATGAAAATTGAATTTTTAATACAATTGTTATTTCTTTAATTATAATAGATTTTTACAAAGTTAGTTATTAAGTTTTTTAAAAATATTATAACATTAGTTAAAAGCAACGTCAACCTTTCAAAGTGTCCATATGAGATTGTCATTGTCTAGCGCTTTGAAAATTGTATTGTTTGGACCAATCAGAAGATCCACAGTAATTAAAAATGTAATTTTTATTGCTTATAAATCGGGCAGTAATTATAAAGTACAGAAGACCAACAGAATACAATTTAGTTGCATTATTTGAGTTCAACATTGTTCTTCGCTGTTAAGGCCTTTACTTTTGCGAAACACATTGTGGAGAAGTTAATTTGATTTTTCAATTTCAACTGAGAAGGGTACCTATAAGTATCAGTATCATCTTATGAAATTTTACCTATTGCTAAACTTTAATTTATATGATCTTATTTTTATATTATTCTCAGTTATGACATTTTCCATAAATGAAATATCAAAATTAATAATAAAATGAATGGAAATACAAATAACACAGTAAAATGTAATAAATGTACATAAAATTATAGTATTTTTGTACACTTCTAATCAAAATTTCATAAGAAAGGTACCTAAATTAATTAGATACCTTTTTCTTATGAAATTTAATCTCCTCTTAACTTGTCTTATTTTTTAATTTCTTTTTATTTTCCATAAAGCATCGTAAACGTAAAGCAAAAAAAAAAAAAAAAAAAAAAAAAAAATTAGAGCGCTGAAAGTTTTCCCTAAAAAGTAACAAGTAAATAATTTGTTCACTTAAATCTAAATAATTTCACTTCCTTCCATCCGTAGAAAAGAATTATCCTCCCGTAATTTATCTAAACATCATGAATCTATCTTTCGTCACTTGTCAAACGACGCGAAAGATTATTACCTGCTTTGTTTTATTTTCAAATTACATTTTTTCGCCGCAGAAGCTAAGTTAAGCTTGGTTCAAAATATTTTAAATAAACAGTATAATTTCTGATTTTATTAAAATCAGTTTTGAAAAAATGATAATTGATTTTTAAAAGAATATCAAAGTCAGATTTTCATCTTTTTTATCAAATCGAAAAAAATGATTGATTATCTGTCCTTTTTTTTTACCAAAAAAAAACAATATTTTTAACGAAAATTTCAGACGTGCTAGGAACGATTAAAAAATGTAAAAAAATACCCCCAAAATACTTTGATCTTTCCTCTTTAATAATAATATGAACATAACGATAAAATTTTGTTTTCGTCAAGTTCGGCGTCTTTTTCATCATGCTATGCTCTTTTGTTTACATTTTCGTAGAGGTACCTATCATAATAGAATAACCAAAAAGCAACTGATAAGAAATAATACTGTTGTAATGAAAGATCATTTGCACCATGATTGAGGAGGGAAAGAATATATGTTCTAAAATATAATTTTTCCAAATAAACAGCTGAACAATCAAGCCCATAAATAATAAATCTCAAACTCATATATAAAAAAAAATCCTTTTTCCTAATTCTGGGATCAGATATCATTATGATTTAACATTTTATTCATACAAGTATCATTATATTTTGTTTTAAACACAGTATCTTGGCTGTGTATTTTCCAGCTTTCACCAGGCATATCTCATAAGGACATTGAAATCCTACCAACTGAAATTCCACATCAAAATCTAAGATGACAATATTGGTTCAAATAACACATTAAATTATATAAACAATTTTTTTATTGTCTACTTGCCATTTATTCCTTTTTTAGATTGCATATTTTACTACCTGCTGTATAGTCAGGTCATCAGCAACTAAATCGATTACCCCACTCCCACCCCACCGGCCTTTTCTGCAGGATTAAAAACAAGATCTGTTAAAGGAAAGATAAATATTTTTGTAGAGTCAACAACCACCTAGCTCATGAGGTAGACTGGATTCCATAGTGATGTATACAGCCAGTGCCATGATGACATGGCATCACTTGGCAGGGCAGAGTGTTCCATTGAGGGAAACATCAGCCATGTGTCTGTGACCAATGTTAGGCTTCAAGTTGGAGGACATTAGCTGTAGTTTGACCTGGAGAGGGATGGGTTCTGCCATGTCTGCTTGCCCAAGACATGCAATGCATGAATGAATACATATCCAGCTTTCAACCCAGATATGTGGTGGGAACTGATCAAGTGATCAGTGACCCTATGATCACACTATGTCATAGGACTGATGTAGTTGCATTTAGCACATCTCTATTCTCACAAGAGCCACTAAAAAAGGTAAAATAAAAATGTTCTCCCCCCTCTAATCCCATCTTGTCAAAAAATACATATTAGCACTAGTATTTAGCTGTATTAAGTTATGAAATTGTCATTATCAGTCATAAATTATGACCATGTGTTCATATATATATATGTTTTTCTTTTCTTTTTCAGACATTTTTAACAGCTTCAGAGGGATGATATCATTGCAACAATTATCCATCAAACATTGCATATCATATAAATGAAAAAAGTTATAATAGAAAACAATAACTTTTCTACCATAAAAATAAAAAAAGCAACAAGAAATATGAACTGCAACCTCTGATCATTTGCTGTTGTATCAATGTAAAACTCTTTTATCTTATAGACTCTATACAACATAAACTCTATAATGTAAGCATAAATTGTGATGTAAATACAATATTTATACAAACTAATGACAGATAAACACATAAAATAGAACATTAAAATGTCGCAGTTCTAAATTTTTAATCTAATGTTTTCATAGTGTCTCATGTTAAAAGTGGATTGCATTTTTATTGAAGTTTTGTAGTGCAAACAATTATGATGTTTATTGATTTTTTTCTCAATAAATTTTCATCTCTGATGTGTTTTCCTTATTTTTTTACTGCATTAGATTTTATTAAAATGAAATAATGTTTGTGGTAGAACAAAAATTATTTACATCATTATTTTTTGAATGTATAAATTCTATTTAGAAAGAAGTTTTTTTGAAATATTAATGATTTATGAAAAAAACGTTTTGTTTTTTTTCATTATTGGAACTTTTTAACAATCTAGCCTGACATCTTATGCAATGATTTTTTGTTTTATACAGTCTGAAAAATAATAGCTATTACTATAAAGAAATTGTAAATTTATAAATTGAGATCAAATTAACATTTTGTCAAGTTATATAAATAAATGAAAAGTATAAATATATTGAAATTCATACCATTATGATAAATTCTAAAAAGTCTTAGTTTTATTTGAAACCAAATTGTTATTCCTAAAAAATCTAATCTTATAAATTTGATCTCTATCATTAAACACCTCTTTCAACATTAAAAAAAAAAGAAGAAAAATATGATTATTTGGTCATTTAATAGAAACAAAAAGGATTTAATTTAACCATAAATATGTAAGGGAGGTAATAAAGCCTAAATTTATTTTCAACGACAGCGGAAACTTACACTAAAATACTGTTATGACCAAAACTTTTCATAAGTATGACATTTTTACATATTAACTTTTGTTTTTATATGTAAGGGGAATAACTCATGATACCAATTTTTGCTTCTGGATGTCTAAATGAATATTAAAAATAGCTGTAATTACTCATTGACGTTTTTATTGAAACAAATATTAAAACATTACTTGAATTTCAAACTACAGATATTTAATGATTCTTTATGCTTGTTCTTTTTTGTGTATTAATTAATATTAGTAAATATAGTGTAGTAGGTCATGAGTATATTATAAATGAAACTAGTAAAAAAGATTTTGTTCTTCATAGCAAACTCTGTTTTTGTTCATTTTCGCTAGACATTGCATGATGTGTTTATTGATGAATTCTGCTAACCTTGAATAAACTCCAAAGGCAACCTCATATAGACTGTCATTATTTGTGGTTTTACTATTATCTGTGCCAAAAACTGGACCCCTGGAACTTTTAGCTATTAAACATTAGAGTTGCTTTTATATTCTTAACTATTCTTTCATTTTTTAATAAGCAATACTGTCTGCATTTATAATGAGTAAAAGATGTCTAAACTTATTTTTAATTTTAAATTGTTAATGACATTATTAGCAGTTTAATAAAAAATGAATTATGGAACATACATAATTGATAATATACAAACAAAAAATATTGACATTTCTATAGTATATTTGGAAGTTCTTCATTAAGATGTTTTAAGAGGTTACTGAGTAAATTTTATATGAAGCTCTGTTGAAAATAATTGAAATATCAGAGTGATTATAGTAACAGTTTGTATCTACATTATATCAGATTTTATTAGGCAATTCAATGCATTCAGAATAAAATTTGTATTAACCAAACTATTGGTAAAAGTCTCTTTCATAATTTTATGATATATAAATTTCTGTATATCAAAACAATGCTGGGTAATTGAATGACAAAATGCAAAAGTTTTATGTAACACATTTGATCCTTTAAAAGGACTTCATTAGATTAAAATGATGTTCTTATTGATAGAATTATATATAGGGAAGGGAGGAAATATACATATAATGTTTATGATACAAATCTTGCTAATATAATATTTTATAATAATCATATTTCCTGAAAACTCATTAAAAAATTGTTTAATACTTTGTTGAAATCAGCCTAAATTGGTAGGATAATATGAGAAAAGCATATATATATATATATATATATATATATATATATATATATATATTATTAATAGAAATCTTTTAAGTATAAGAAACTATGCTCACTTGGAAAACCTTTAGTGTCTTGATTTGCAAATAAACAAGCCAATACCAAAGGGAAAAAAAGGTATAAAAAAATAAAGAACCAAGAACATGAACGTTAGCTGAAAGTAATCATCCAGCATGCAAGTCCAAGGCCCAAAGAAAAAAACCCCGATGCGAGTACCCAAAACAACTAAATAAAGTGCTCAATACAATGAGTAGAGCAGACCTAGTTAAACCTAGAGAGCCAGACAAACCTACCAAGCTTTCACCTTAGGTAAAACCTTGGTAGGTTTGTCTAACTCTTGGTTAAATATATATATATATATATATATATATATATATTTATTTATTTTATTAAATAGACTAAGTCTGACAATTTTTTTAGCAGTATTAATTACATTTACTGGTCTGAATGGTCAAGAAATTTCATAGAAAATATGTGTCTTCTGACAGGAATTGGACCTGTATCTTACATGGAACTGTCATTTGGCCTGACATGCTATACTATTTACCTACAGGCCAGTAAATGTAATTAATACTGTTTATTATAAACGGAGCATTTACTTAAATAATTGGATCTATAAAAATAATGTATTGATAACTATATCTCTGATCATCCTGGAAGTGGCGATAATGATTGTAGTGTTGGGGATAATGAATTTGTTTTCAAATTTTGTTGATAGAATGTTGGAGAGTACAATTATGAATTTTGTGTTTTTGTTGTTAACAATGAAATTATGTGTATAGTGAAGAAGGCTAAACATTTTTACAATGTATTTCTCTTCATCTATGCTACGTATTCTAATGGCTCTGAGATAAAAACCTATGATTAGTCTTGATTTTATTTTTTGGCTGCTGAACAGATAAGCAAGAACAGTACTTATTGGGGACTCCACTAGTAAACAAAATTTTATTATATCTCCAACTTTTATAAAATTCATACTTAAAGAATCTAAAATCTATCTTCAACCAGTGTAATCTAACTTCTTTCACTCTCACACAAAATATCCCCCAATCAACATAAAGACACTTCTTTTATGTGTCATGTTCCTTCAGGACGTAGGTGATCATGGCCCCCACCTCCTCCTGTCCCTTGTCGCTCTTAATAAGTTTTGTCTTTTTATTATTTCTCCCAAACCGTTTTCAGCCATCCACTTAATCCCCATTAAGTATGTCACACATTGTTTTCCCAGTCCCACTTTTCTTCTATCCATTCTGTGAGTATCAGATTTTCCAAGCCCTCCTTCCTCATTATGTGTCCCAGAAAATTCAGCTGCTTCTTCCCGATGTTCAGTATAAGTTTCCTCTTTGTTTCTATTCTCTTCAAAACTTTGTTGTTGCTCCCATGTTTAGCCCATGGTATCCTTACCACACTTCTGTTGCTTCAAGTCTCTTCTTCATCTTTGAGAAAATTGTCCAGAATTCACTGCCATACAGAAGGACAGATATCATATAACAGTTCAGTACTCTTTTCTTTGTTTCCAATGAAACTTTCCTGTCTCATTTAAATTTCTGTACCTACTTGATTTTAGTGTTTCCAACCTATAAATTGCATTTTGGGCTCATCTTTTTGCTGATGACCATGCATTCTGTCTTCTTGTAGCTTATGCTTAGTCCCTTCTTCTCACTCTCCTTCACTACCTTCTGTAGGAGGTTTTGTAGTTTCCTTTCCATGTCTGTTATCATTACTGTGTCATCTGCATATCTTATGTTGTTAAGATAGTGGCCACCAATGATGAATACTGGTAGGATTTCCAGTTCTCTCAGAATTGCCTTGCTGTATAAGTTGAATAAGTCTAGTGGGAAGATACATCCTTGCCTTACACCCACTTCTATTTTTGTATATCTGCTAAACTCAATTTTTATCTGTATACAAGCAGTTTGTTGCCAGTAGAGATTTTTGATTATTTTGATGTCTTGTTAAGGTTTCTGAGCAGCTCTAACAGGTCTTTGTGATGTACTTTGTTGAAAATACAGCTGCACATTCTTCTGGATTTGTATTGCTCTTTCTGATAACATTCTGAGTATAAATATCACATTCTTTGTTCCGGTGTCTTTAATGAACCCACATTGTTCTTGTCCTATCTCTGACCTGATTCTGCTGCACATTCTATTTATCAGAATTCAGATGATTAGTTTTGTTATTTGGCTCATTAGGCTGATTGTTCAGTGGAGTTCACATTCGTTTGTGCCTGGTTTCTTAAACAGTGTTAGGAAAATATTTCATTTATTATTTCTATAATCTTGTTTATGTCAAAATCATGTAAGACTGCCAGTATCTTGATTACATTTCCATCTGGCCCTGCCACCCTGTTTCTGTTCAATTTGGCTATTGCAGCTTCCACTTCATTTTTTTAATATTTCTGGCCCATCAGTATTTCTGTGTATTGCCAGTTGTTCTTTTTTGTTGTGGAAGAGTTTTCCAATATATTTGTTCCAGAGCTGAAGAATTTTTTCTTTCTCTAATATGAGCATTCTGTCCTTAAATTTTATGAAGCCTGTTGATGAACATGTCTTCTTTCCTGTTAGTTCCTTTATTTTTTCTTTTGTCTCCTTTGCATCATGTCAAGAATCTCATCTGTGATCCATTTGTTTTTGTTCTTCATACATTGTTGTTTGCTGATGTCACTAAAGCTTCTCTTAGTGTGTCCCATGTCAAATTTCCATTTTGGCCCTTCTTTTCATATTGACCATATTTTTTTTTTTCAGATTCAGGTCATTCAGGAGTCTGCTGTATTGCAATTTGGATGCTGTGTTAGGCTTCTTCAGTTTCTGTAGTTTCACTCTTGGTTTACATACAATTCTGCACTTGAATAGGTTTTGCTGTGACCAACTGCATTCCTGAATCTTTTGTTGATAGTTATGTAGTCAATTTGGTTTTTAGTTTCTCCTCCTGGACTTTGCCATATCCATAATCATCTTGGATGTTCTTGAAACCAGGTGTTGGCTATTACCTGATCATTGGCTGTGCATTATTGGACTGATTTTTCTCTGCATTAATTGCAGGTTCCTAGTTTGAATTTGCCAGATATCTCCACTACCTTCTCCTTGCCTACTTTGGCATACAGGTCTCCCATGATAATTATAACTTCCTGTGATTTGCACTGATCCTTGACATTATCTAATAGAGTAGAAAAATTTGATTTCTTCTTCCATACTTTGTGCTGTTGGTGCATACACTATTATAATAGACATATTGAAAGGCTTTCCTTTCAGTTTAACTACAAGAATTCTTTCAGATAATTGACAGTATCCCAGAACATATTTCTTTATATCTTGATCTAGTACCAGTCCAACTCCTTTTTCATTTTTCTCTCACCTGCATATCTAATCCTGTGGTTGTCACTGACAAAATCTCTGTTGTTTGGCCACCTAGTTTCACATTCAAATGAAATGTTGACATTTAACCTACTCATCTCTTGTTTTACATTTTCCAACTGACCACAGTTATTTAAATCACAAGGGAGGCATTCTGATTATATAAAAGATAAAAAAGCAATAAAAAATATTATCCATAGAAATAGAACATCTTCAGGCAGTAAAAATCACTTAAAATTCATGTACTACAAAAAAAATAAATAAAAACTTTAAACTTCTCTTTCTCCTTTGGAGACTGTGACCCTTTCAATATTAGAAAAATGTCAACATATATTGGTCATATAAGAGCATATTTCTTCAGAAAATTAATTTGTTACCTTTCCAAGCAAAGTGCCATTTAAAACAAATCAACAGTACTCCTCCTAATTATCAACAATTCACTACAAATTTAACTGTAAAAAAAGATTAAACATCTTAGAAACTCTTTACATCAAAAGATGGTAACCTAACACCAATAAAATATATGCTGAGATTAAGCATATTAAAATGCTTTTGAACTGTAAGGTCATATTGCTAAAATCTATTTAACAGGCATTGCATATAAGCCCAGAATTATTTCAAACTCCAGACTGTTAGCAACATAAAAGCCACTTTAGCTATCTCACAACTTCTACCGTCTTTTCTTGAAAATAAGCAATGATGGTCAACAGAACTTGAAACATTACACACAATTTTGGCAAGTTTCTTTACAAGTATCAAGTATCTACCAACATCAAAGAACTTATTCAAAACCAGTACAAACTCACCAAAAGGCTAAACACATTCCTTGTTCATTCTATTCAATAAAACATGTTTAAACAAAGGATTGCTGCTGAAACATAAAACAATTTCTGAAGAATTTATTAAGATTTCTCAAATGCACAGATTGATAGACATAATACATACTGTTTAAAATAAAATTGGAGTGTCTGTTTTAAATATTAGCCTCCACTATAAACATTTTTGAAGCAATAAAAATGTTGGATTAAAATAAATCCATTAATTCTTTATATACTGTTTTTTTCCCATGCATAATCTTACGCAGGCTTTTTTGGGAGCTGCTTATCATTATTTCTAATTATATGTAAACATATATTATATATTTCTAAAGAATGAAGATGGCCATGTTGGCCGAAACTAGTCGAGGAATCTAAATGAAATAATAATAATAATAAAAACAAGAATGTTAATCTACAACCCAGTGTGTCTGAAGATTTAAATTTTTTAATGTTTTTTATTGTTCAAAATATATATATATATATATATATATATATATATATTATGAAATGGACTAAGTCTGACTATTATTTTAATATATATTCTGTTTATACATTAGTTTTATAGATACAATTACTTAAGTAAATGCTCTGTTTATAATAAACAGTATTAAATAACATTTACTGGCCTGAATGTCCAAGAAATTTAGTAGAAAATATATGTCCCCTGACAGGAATTGAACTTTTATCGTACATGGAACTGTCATTTGGGCTGATGTGCTATACCATTTTGCTACAGATGAAGCGTCTGGTTAGCAAAGTCAAATTACTGTTTTTAAACAAACAAATTCCCATGATCTTTCTTGAATGATCATGTCTGCTTGAAGCGTATCTTAATGTATCTGTCAGAGAACAAAATGAATAAAACACAAGAGGAAAAATATTCTTAGCCAAATAATGGGTAAGAATAGTTTTTCTTGTCTTTTTATCCAATATATATATATATATATATATATATATATATATATATAGCATAATGAGAAGCCACATCTACTTTCTTAATATGTATATATAGAAAAAACAACTAAAAAGTTGCAATTTAAAAGAATAATAATATTTTTTTATGAAAGTATTTATTTATATTTGATATTTCAGATTGACCTTGATCTTTCTTCAGAAATAACCTCTAAAAACAGTTATTTCTGAAGAAAGATCAAGGTCGATCTGAAATATCAAATATAAATAAATACTTTCATAAAAAAAACATTATTATTTTTTTAACTTGCAACTTTTTGTTGTTTATATATATATATATATATTCTTAAAATACATTTATAAAATGCAATGGTAGAGGTTATCAGTGATGTTAACTTTCAGGTATTGCAACATCAGATCCGTTCTGCCAGGTACCCCGACCTGTTAACAGGCTGCCTCTCCACATAATTTGCTCCACGATGTGATTTTAATAACAGAAAATGTATTAATAATCAGGAGGTAGATCTTTCTTTTATAATGGCAATGAGACTTGCATTAGCCAATCAGAATTTGCTTGTCTGCTGTCTAGCGGTATAAGAATAAAAGCGCAACATGTGCACGCTTTCTAGTTTTGCCTCTCCTGCACATGCACCAATGTTATGGTAAATCTTTTTCTTCTACATTTACTTGAGGAAATAAATAAATATATATATAATCCTCATTAGTAAGTGGAAAAGAATTTCTTCCACTTTATAACACCCACAAAAATGCCATATTCAGCTAAGAAATAGCTAAAATTGTAACCTTTGTTGTTCCCACTGATCTTACAAAACTGGTGCGACTGTTCAAAAGAAATACACACTCTTGTGTTAAAATTTAACAGGAAGCTCAAATAGTTATTCTTTTTTTCTGAAAAAGAATAACTATTTAAATGCCTTTACTACCAATAGTCCATTAAAGAATTAAATGTTATAGAATCAAGAAATTTTGAAGCATTTAAAATGAACACTGTTTTTTTATGAATATTTGACCCAAAATCAGATGAAATTATTGTATAGTTTTATTTTATGCCTAATTTGTGCATTTTATTTCTTTTTATTTAACTTTTGATTATTATATGTCGTATTACATATGCTCATCATGATTGTTATATTCAGCAATGTTTTAGATTTTGTACCTATTGGCCTTCTTCAAGTTTCTGTCTTTGTAGTTGATAACTTTTTTGAAACTTCAAACTGAACTCTTTATTCAATCCACAGGATAGACTGTTCTCATTCCATTTTACATGCTTAGGGATTTTGAAGACAAATAGCTAAATAGGGTTGGGATGTATGTTGTGAGTAAAAGAACCAAATAGAGGAGTAGTAGTATAATAATAAGAAGGACCTAGGGCCTCACTCCTGAAACTTTGATATGTCAATTTCAAGGGTCTTGCAACCTGGGACCACAAACCCTTGAATGAAAATTGGTAGGTAAGAGCAGCACTTTTTTAAATTACCAAAAATCAGGGATTTATCCAATTTAAATGAAAATTTCAATACATATTCATCAATTATTTACTTTTGTAATGAATTGGTTTTTTATTTTTAAAAAATCTTAGAAAATGTTATTCTTTTTGTAATGACCACCAATATTTTCATGACCAAATTTTACTTGCAAAAAAATGTCGCAAATTTTTACATTTCCATAAAAATTAATTGGCAACATATCTCTGCTGAAAAAAAAAAAAAAGAAGTTTTACAAAGATTCCAACACAACGCAAACAGAATTGTCTTAAAAATTTATTTTTAAAAAAGTATTTCAGTTTTGGGGAAAATTTTTCATGTGTTGAAGTCTTTAAAGATCCTTAGTGGATGATTTTGGTATAAAAAATGATTTTACCAAGATATATTACACTCTTAATTGATTTAAAAGAACTCTTCAGAAAGAAAAATAGCACTACTGAAATTAGCACTTCAGTTTAAAAATAATTAAAAATTGACAGATGGCCATAAAACAGTGCTGAAAAAAATGGCAGATGTCACAATGGGGCCCCAAAAATTGCCCATCATCATCCCCCCCCCCGGTCAGGTTTTTGGAAGTAACTGATGTTTTCCAAATCTCCCATCAAGTTCACATCCATGAAAAAGTTTGTTTGTCAGTGAAAATATATAAAGTAAAATTTAAAATAAAAAAATAGAAGCCCAACAAAACATTATTATAATGCAAATCATGTATACTTCTTCATTAATTCCTGAATAGTTAATGATTTTATCTTTGGGTATCTCAAAATAAATAACCAGATTATCAAATTAGATGACCCGGCTTAGCAGTCCTTCCAAAAAAATATTGAAATGTGTGGTCATCGGGTCAGATTAGATCGGGCCAAAAATTTTTATCTTCTCGGATAACAATGCTACTCTGCAAAAACTGAATTAGAAAATTGTTGAATGAATCTTCTTAGAGGAATAAAATTTAGCTCATAATAAAATAAGTAATGAAGTATTCCATATGTGTTTCTCAGTTCTGTTTTCCAAAGAAATACAAAGACAGATCAAGGATTTTGAGCAGTCATGGATCCAAATTGAATGCTTTTATATAAGGCACAGTTATTCCCTTGGCAATAACAGGGCTACACCTGAAGTGTTGAAACAAAATGTTTTGTAGTGATGTTATAACATACATATGTTATAATTTTTAAATAAATATTATTAGCTCTACTCTGTATTGAGCACTTTTTAAAATTAGTATTTTTGGTTACTGGAAGTTTATTCCATTTATACCAACCTTGTATTCGGATATTTCTTTACATATTTCTTTGTCCTAGTGGGGGAGTGAAGTTTCTGAACCCCCTGGACATCACCCTCTGGATCTGTGCCCATTATAACCTGCATTAATCCTGCACTAATTCTTCTTGGCTTGGTTTTGCAAATAAAGATCTAGGAAGTGTGTGTGTCTCTATGTGTGGGGAGAGTGCATTACCTTTATTACTAAGTATTTAACTCTCAAGATATCATGTATACTCGTGTGACCCCTGAATTTTTACATAAATTTTATCCCCTCCATAAAAAATTGTCTGTGTATAGTGCAATTGGTCACTTAAGATCAATTAAAAAAAACGACCCCCATATTTTTGTGTAAAAAAATTTATCATAAATTCGTGCACCATACTCGAGGATATAAGGTAATAACATTTCTTTTGTGTAAATAACTACTGTACTTAACCAGTCAACATTTTCTAAATAAGCCTACTTTAACAAAAGTTTCAAAAGTATGCCGGTTTATTGACATCAATCTTCTCTTTGAATTTTTAAAATAATATAATATGTCCAGTCATTTGTTTTAAAGTCAATTAGTTTATTTTGTCATATTTCAAAAGGTGGTCAACACAAACCAGTTATTAAACTGAATTTATAAATAATACTGAACCTATTCTCAGTTGCTGTGTTAATCATGACACGGATTCTATCGAAAGAATAATCAGGAGTTATTTCCCTTAGGCTTCAACTGAATCAATCTGTCATCGTCTGGTGAAGTTCAGGGGAGATAATTTGTTATGGTTCTAATAATTGTCATCATTGCTATTCGAGAAGATACAAATATTCGGCCTGACACAATCTAAACCAATGATTATTTGATTATTTTTTGGAAGGTCTGTTCAGTCGGACTAAAAACCCTTCAGCATATTATTTTAAGAGTTATCTGCTAACTTGATTATACGGTTATTTTTAGGTACACAAAGTTAAAATCACTAACTATGCAGGAATTAATATGAAAAAATATGCTTATATAATAAAATGAAAAGTTTTGTTGGGCTTCTATTTTTTATTCTAAATTTTACTTTACTATTTTTACTCTGAAGGTCGACGTAATAAATCTTAAAAGGAAAGGAATGCTTTCTAAATTTGATTGTTCACTGAAAAATGTTCTGAAACTAATGCAAATATATTAATTTAAAATTTTAGAGACTTTCCTTTTGTTCAAACACTCACTGTGCCATATCTTGAAAGTACATGGTAAATCATGTCTCTCCACAGCTTTCTATCTTTTGTTGTTCTAATTAACTCTTGTTTCTTTAGCCATCTTTGAGGTTTTTGTTGTCTTGTATTTACTTACTCCTCAAGTAGGTTACTCCCCCTGCTTCTGTGGAATAGTACCTATTAGTGCTAATTTCTCCAAACATTCTATTGTTATTATGTATCTTACAAATTCCACCTATCTTTTTCTGTTTGCTATCCACAGTTTCTTTGTAATGACTATTCTCATTTGGCACAGGATTTGTCCATGATATTGACAACTTTCATCAGTATAATCTATCATTTCAGTCCTTTCCTTCATCTGTGACGAAATTGTCCAATATTGAAGTATTTTTCTTTGTGATGTTTATTTAAAGTCAGTAGTTTGATTGCTTTCTTGTCTTGAACCAATATTCTGCATCTTTTCCTCATTGACAATATCAGCTTCTTCAAATATCTTCTTTCTTGTCAATCCAAATTTCTTGCTTTTTACACTTTTAATTTTTCTCAAATCTCTTTTTGTAACATTCTTGAAGCCATTTTTTTTCTTATTATTTTACCAATCTTTTCAATTTATTTTTTTGATTGTTCTTTGATCAACTTTTTCACATTTTTCAACTTTATGCTCTCATTTTAAAGTCATATCCTTCTTATGATCCCTAAGAAAGATAAATAAATTATAAATCTCAATATCATTATATATCAAAAATAAAAAGAAAGAACAGTTAGATTTATAATCTAGTTTTTAGCATTTATTTAAAAAAGAAAAAACAGTACTAAATACACAGTAGAGCATAATATTATAATTATTTTTTTAAAAATATGCTTCCATTGTGACACAGAAATTAACTGTTTCAAAACAAAACTTAAATTAAAATTAAACTTAAAATTTGAAGTTTCATTCCATTTTCTAATAAAAAAAGCCAGCACCCCATTAATAAAAAAAATTCTGAATTCTCATTACCCTTCCAACTTAAAAATATAAAATACAATTTGGCTTATAAATAGAGTAAATCAATTTTTTTCAAAGTTTATTCTCAGCATTGCTTGAGAATGGAATGAAACTTCAAATTTAAATTTGTTAAGTTTAATTTTAATTTAAGATTTAAGTTTTGTTTTGAAACATAGTAATTTCTGTACCACAATAGAAGCATATTTTTTTTTAAAATATATATATATATATATATATATATTTAAATATTTAAACTTGAGTTGCATAAAATTTCAGCCCAAGTAAGCTATTGTAAATATGTTTCATAAAAACAGGCATTATAAGCACAAATTCACATGCTATATTTATTATATAACTATAATGATATCCAGAAATCCTGACTCATAGCTTACTCTCCCTATATATTATATATAATATACTTGTGTTCAATTAGAATGGTGTAAGCTGTGAGAAAAATGAATTACATTATTGAAATCTGACATAGATTTTAATGATTGTCTTTTACAAGTGAAATATTGGTCCTTTCTCATTTATTTCCATATTTAATTATTTTATTTTGGAGCTGGAATCTTTTTGAATAATATGTATGACAACACCAAACAATGGCTATGCAAATGGCCACTCAATTTTTTTAGCATTTTTGCTTAACATTTTGATTGCTGATGTAAGAAATAAACCCTATTTCCAACATAATTACATATCCACATACATACCATATTAAAACTTGCCCAAACTTCGATCAAGAGAAAATTTCAAACAGCAGTAGCAATAA